>PVJX010011468.1:0-53482 GCA_004027295.1 Dolichotis patagonum | reverse complement strand
CTCTTCCCATCTCTGGGGGGCGACTGCGATCCTGCCTGCATGTGGGCTGAGAATCAGACATCTCATGCCGTCCTGTCCCCCATCCCGTGTCCCGCCTCCCCCTCCCCCCTGCCTAGCAAGTGGGAGCCAGTGAACTACACATCTTGTGAAAAGATTGGCCATGTTATTTAGTATGAGCTCCCCATATGCAAAGATATGGACAACCATTTGGAGGAGAATGGGAGACAATATGACAGATAGTGAAGAACCTGGGTTGTCTAGCTTTGAAATTTATGCTTTCTTATGGCCCATTCTGTTCTGTTTTGTTGTGTTTAATTTTACACCCTTTTAAAATAAAAAATTAAAAAAAAATCCTCCTGTTTAACTGAAACTTTGAACCCTTTGACCAATGATCTTCCACACCCTTCTCCCTCTTTCAGCACCTGGCAACCACCATTCTACTCAGTTTCCACGAATGAGATTTACGTAGATTCCATATGTTAGTGAGATTGTGTGGTATTTGTCTTTCTCTGCCTGGTTTATTTCACTTAGCATCATGTCCTCCAGGTTCATCCATATTATTGTTAGAAATGGCAGAATTTCTTTATTTCTAAATGCTGAATGGTGTTCATATATATGCTCTCTGGCTGGGTTGGAGTTAGGAAACAGCTGACAAGTGTAGAATATGGGGGAACTTCTGCAGATTCCACAGGGGACCTCCCCAGGAGGCCCAGGGGATACATATGTGGTGACAGCATCTGTTGCTTCTCCTTTGGTTTTTGGGTACATGCTGGGAAAAGTGAAGCCCATGTCTTTATTCCTTACCCCTGTTCCACAAAGACATTGCCCTTCATTGCAGGAGGTCTAAATTTCCTCATTTTGTGGAGGGCAAGTTTGGCTATGCAGCTTGCTTTGGCCAATGGGATGAGAATAGAACCTTGGTGAGTTCCTTCCATTGTGAGTTCCTTCCATTCATTCCTAGAGTGAGTACAACATACAGCCAATGCACGATGGATGTGGGAACAGGAAACCTTTGGGTTTGTTTTTTCCTCCTGCATTCTTTAGCCAAGGCTAGACTGATTTACTTGAGTGATGATTTAGGAAGAAGAAACTGGACATGGTTTGGTTTAGCTTCTTCCTGGCCCCTTTTTCTGCTTAAATGAAGGCAGGAGTAAAAGAGGGAAGGTAAAGGGGTTGTGAAGAGTTAAAACATGTTATGTAGACAAACCAACTCCCCACAATGATTGCAATCATTATGTACTGCATACACGTACTAAAGTATATAAACAGTTGAAAATAATCAACTTAACAGTCAGAGGGGAAATCTGGTTATCTTTCTGTCATGCCATAAAGGACCTGATTGTTGGGGACAGCTAGCATTTTTCCAATTGTGCTGGTGGTGTGGTGGTTAAGCCTGTCAAATTTAAGAGTGGAGATTCATAGCTCTTCCATTTGGCTGCATGGCTAGGTTTAGTTGTATACTTAAACCTCATGCTCATCAGTAATAAATCAAACATTCTGATTTTCTCTCTCCATCTGCTGTGCTTATCTCTAAATTGGTTCCTGACTTGATAGGGGAAGAGAAGTATTATCTATGGATCCCTTTTAAACCTCAAAAATCTTTATGCACCTTCAGTATCCTGGATGTTAATCAAGGCAGCCAGCTTATGATTCCCCATCTCTGACATTTTACATATTGATTTTTGAGGTAGAACAATATTTAGATAATTATTAACCAGGGTAAGTGATGTAAGCAGCTGTAAAACAAAACAACAAAAACCAGACCTCAGTGGTTTAACAAAATCAAGGTTTATTTCTGGCTCATATCACGGACTGAACCTTTGAAACAGGGTCTTATACAGCTCTCCTCCAGGTGATGACTCGAAGACCTGGGCTTTTGTGCTCTTCCTATCTACAGCTTACAAGTTCAACAGTTGTAATGGAGGGAAGAGAGAGGGATACATGACCTGCAGGGATGTGTTTAGGGACCAGGCTTAAGAGTGGCTCTCATCACTTTTACCCACATTCCACTGGCCCAAGTTTCACATATTCCCGCCCTGACTTCAAGCAAGGATGGGAACTATCTCCCTGTGTTCACAGGAGGAGGATACAGTGCAGAGAAACCTTAACTTACATTCTTTCTCACCACAATCCCCCAGGTACCTTCTGTTGTTCTCCTCTTCCCTCATTTCAGGAACATGCCTGTTATAGTGGAAATGAAAAGAGAAATAAGAGTCAAGACTCAGCTTTTGAATTTCAAAATAGACTTTTGCAATGTAGGACTTGAGAGAAAAGTCTGTGTTTTAAAAGTCAGGTCTTTTTGACTCCAAAAACCTAAACTGTGCATGAATCTGAATATGACAGCCATGAAGTTGAAAAGACCCAGAATCAGCTGGACCAGACTAGTGTCTCTACCCAGTAGAGCAAATGTAACAAAGGGCTGAGGGGAGAGGAAGAGGCTGGAGAAGCAAACAGCCAGAGCCAGTGCCTGGTGTGAGACCCTGGAGGACCCCACCTCCTGCCATCTCCTAATGTGCTCTGGGGAGCAGAGATGGAGATGCAGAGCTCCTGGTCCCTGGGACACCTGGGAGGGGAGGAAACTGAAGGGGAGGTGGCAGCTTTGCAGTGCTGTGCTTCCCCTCCAGCAAGTGTGCAAGGAGTACCTCAGTGTCTTTACCATAGGGGCTGAAGTCAGCAACTTGGAGAGTTCCAAGGTCCCAGAGCTGTGTGGGATCAGCCAAGGTTTTCCTATGCCCTTGACCAAGGGAATCCACTGGGGACTAAGCATCAGATAGGAGAGCTCAGTGGAGGCTGAGCTGAGACTGATATTGACAGCCAGAGAGAGACCCAGAGGAAAACATGAGCAGGTACCAAGGGCATAACAAAGACAGTGATTGAAGACCCAATGGTTTGATACAACAGAATGCAGGATGGAGACACTTAACTTCTGCACCCACCCAAACTAAAACACCAGGGACAGGGAGCAGTACTGAAAGGAGCAGTGGCCTTGGAGTAAGGGGACAGGAAGTACTTGTTACTAATCATCTTGTCTGACCTTGAGCTGCTTGTTTCATCTGTCTGCTTCTCAGTTTTCTCATCTGTAAAATGAGACGTAATACTATCTACTTCATGGGTGTGTTGTGAGAATTAAATGCAGAAAAACACCACCTAGTTTAGAGGATAGTACCATGTAAGGGCTCAGCAAATATCTAAAGCCTGTCCTGCCTGTCTTTTTCTGAGGTCAGTGCCAATACTAAAACACCATAATTTTTTTGCAGGAAGGATGGGTATGCAAGGCTATATTTAGCAATGCCTGGAAAATAAAATAAAATAAAATAAAGCCTTCCTCAGCGCTGTGAGGAAGTAATAAAAACCTAGGACAAGGCACAAAATAGACAATGAAAGCATGACTTAAGAGGAGACGGAATGGGGAGTAGGGTGAGGGCGGTGGCTGCACTAAGTGAAAAACAACTCAATACCCTGCTATCATCCTTCATCGAACTACAGAAATAGAAACCAGACAAACACATTATGTGAAGGGCGAAAGGGATGGCAAGATCCTGGCCTATAGGAAAAACCCAGGTTCAATAATGCCACACATAGAGGGAGGTAGGGATATGAGGCCAGAGTCAATGGTAGGGTTTGTGTCTGAATGGCTGGTTTTGCTGTCCTATCGAGGCTTAAACATCACAGAGTTGTTTTTTGCTGAACTCATTAGACTCTATCTGCTCTCAGATCAGCCAGCCACATGGCAGGAGTTGCTTCTACTTCCTCTGGCCGATGAATTATCAAGGGTATTCTCTGCCTTTCTTTTTTGGGAAAAGAAAGCTTTGGTGCAGAAAATCTTCTCTTCTATTTATATCTACCCTTCTCTTTCTGATTGGAGAGATGATCAGTTTTGAAGACAGACTTGGGTTCTGTGTACTCTGTTTCGAGGAGCGCGTGGTTAGGATGGCATGTTAGCATCATCTGCTCTAGTCTAAGTCTTTATCTGTTCTTGGGGATAGGAGGGATGTAGGCCTGGCCCTGTGTTTTTAGATTGTTGAACTCACCAAATGTTCTGGCAAGCTCTCTTCTAAGTGCTACAGGTACAGAAATCAAGAAAGGGATTAAGACAGCATTCATGTTCTCAAAGATCTTATAAACAAAATGACTTCCACTACCAGCTTGATGGGTGCCGATAACCAGAGTTTTGGGGTAAACTGACTGGAATTTGATCAGGTCTCTCTGAGATACATATTACCTATGGGCTTTACAAAAGTCTAGGGCTAGGTGTTCTGGTTCTTATTTTCAGCCAGCTTATTACATAGCCCACTTACCTCTCAGTCTCTGTTTATTTGAAGATCACAGCTACTGACTTTAACTCTGGTCCTGGTCCATTGACTCCAAGCCTAGTGTTGTTATTTCCTCAGTGGAATTTTCCCCTAATTGTGGTCAAGTAGACAGTCTTCAGGCCCTCTTAAAGAAAGGAAGACATGGAAACGAGCTCACTTTTTATTAGCAAACATATCGTGGGAAACTCTCCTCCATTTTGAAAGACCAGGGTGGAATGTAACATCCTGGGGTAAACCTGTTCTGTCTGCCCCAGGCAGAAGGAGTAACATCTTCCTCTATACCCCTATGGCTTTTGCACAGAAAATAATCATATTAGTGAGAATAATAGCTGTAATAATAGTAGTAAAGAAAGGTTTATATTACCACTTACTGAATGTGTCTATGTACTAGGTATCAGGCTAAGTGTTTTACATGCATTATTTAATGCTCAAAAGAACCCCAGGGAAGACATCATTGTAACCTGCTGTTTATAAACTGTATTGGTTAGGAGCTGAGTTTGGCTGCATGGTGAAACCTGTCGCCAGTAGCTTAACCAAATCAAACCTTATTTTTGTCAAATAACAATAAATTAGAGATAGACAAGCTTGGTGGACAGACTTGCTTCTTAATACCATTCTTACCATATAGCTTTGCTGTTGTGGAGGTTAGAGGTCTGTTGTCTTTCCAGTCTGCATTGTAGGTAGGAGAAAGGGTAAAGGGCAAAGGGCAAAGGGCAAAGTTTGAAGGGCAAGAAACCTTCTCTTTTTGTGGTTTTGTCTTATTAGTTGGGAAGAAAAGCTCTTCCCTATCTGTATCTTGAGGGCTCCAACTGTGTAATGTGCTCATTTTTATCTATTGGGGATCCTGGGGATTCTTTTTCTCTTTACTTCTTTTTCAGAGGTGGGCAGATCTTGGCCCTGAACAAAATTGGTGCTCTGAAAGAGAAAGAAAACAAATACTGGGCTGGCAACCATCAGTGTCTATGACACAGATGAAGAAACTGGGCCTCAGAGGTGCTAAAGTTCTTGTCCAAGGTCAGACATGTGGCAAAGTCAGACTGAAATCCATGTCTACCTGATATGAGTTCATGTTCTTTTTTTTTTTTTTTTATCAGTACCAGGGTTCGAACTTATGACCACTTGCTTGCAAGGCAGGCACTTATGCCGCTGAGCTAAATCCCCAGCAAGTTCATGTTCTTGACTCTTCTGAGAGATAAACTCTTTATCACGACGCATTGTAATCTGTGTGTATATGCATGTGTGTGTGTGGAACTGGGGATTGAATCCATAGCCTCATGCACACTGGGCAAATGCTCTACCACTAATCACACATCCCAACCTGTAATTGTCACACTATTTATTCATCCTTCTTTCCCCTCTAGATTACAAGGTGTTTAGTACCAAGAATAAATTTTATTCATGTTGGCATTCCAGATGCTTGCCTATAGTTTGTTAAATGGATAAATGAACAAATAATGGGATTATAGTAGTTTTTCAGTTAAAATTGCTTTCTGGCAAAGTATTATTTAATATTCTTTTCTTCTGTAATATCTCATAACTATTCCCAAACAAATAGCTGCAAATGCATAAAAAGAAATGATAATGGTCTTTGTGTTGCCATGGGTACATTTAGCCTCTTCTACTATTCATAGGCTTCTGGTTTCATCTGTCTCTGTAAATGCTTAATGCTTGTTTACAGGCCACAGTCCAATTTCTCTTTTTCTGCCGGTCATTCAAACATTCCCATACTGCATTGCTCTATTTCTTAGGGACTCAAGTGATACCTGAATAACAATAATTTGAGTCACAGGCAGCTCTAAATACCAATTCTCATTTCTCGTTCAGGCATTTGCAGTCCAGAAGGACCTAACATTCAATTTCAGTATTTTGGCAAAGCAGGTAGTGAGGGGAGAACAAGTCTAAAGATACCAATTCAGTAAAATTTTCAGAAAACCAATCACCGATACACCCAGGTTAAAAAAAAAAAAAAAGGCATTGTTTTCCAACAATGCAACAATGGCTACTAGGAAACACGCTGATTCTCCTTCAAAGCCTAATGCTTGGTTGCACAGGATCAGGGTGTACGGTACTAGCAGCTGGCAACTGCTGAGGTTGGAGCTAATTGGACTCAAGAATGAACTTTCAGACACTTGGACTCCACCTTAGTGGTACAAATAGCAATATTAAGAGCCGCTTGGGTTTCTCTTTCCCCATGGGCCTCTGGCCAGTAGCTTACTATCACTAAACCAATTAGATAATGAATAATTACTACTTACTAAGTGGTTACTATATGTTAGGCACTATGCTAAGTGCTTTATTTTGTCTCATTTAATGCTTAGAACAACACTGTGGCTATTATTACTGTCATTTTACAAATGAGAAATGCAAGGATTAGTGAAATTGAATAATTTGCTCAATACAGTGGTTGCACCAAAGGGTGACTTACGGAGTTTGCTACAGGTGAATCTTTAGCAGCCTTAATCAGGCCACCTTACATAGCAAGGAACTTCAATAATAGTGATGATAACATTCTTTGTATCTTGATAATGAACACTGTTCCTCTCACTTAAAATGGAAATAAAATGATAACCAAAATATTAGCAACAGCTCACGTAAATAAAATGATAATGATAATATTACTAACAACCCACGTGTGCTGCAGTGGACTGTATCATTGAAAACTCTGAAAGGTTCACCATCACTGATAGAGCCCATTCTGCTCAACACCCCTCCCCCCAACTACTGGTGATTGAACCCAGGGCTTTGCATTGAGCTATATCTCTAGCCCTTTTTAAATTTTGAGACAGGGTCAGGTAAATTCTTAAATTGTCCAGGCTGGGCTTGAACGTTTAACCCTCTTGCCTCACCCTTCTAGACATGTGCTACTGCACCTGGCTCCAAGTTCCTAATATATAATAATTCATCAATCCTTGCAATAATCCTTTCAGGAAGATGCTGTTATTATCTTAATTTTCAGGTAAAGAAACTGAGGGATGGAGAGATTAAGTAGGTTTCATAAGATTTGGTTTGTAAGTGGCAGAGCTAAACAAATTAACAACACAATGTATTTATTTGGAAAACCCAGCAGGAAGGCAAATTTTCTAGTTCTTCCTTTCAGCTAATCTACAGACCCTCAAACACTTCTGTAAAGGAACCCTTAGCCACTACTGGTGCAATATTACCTGGGCAATAGGTGGGAAAACCTGGTTTCCCATCTGGGATGGCCTGACTCAGAAGGAGGGATATTTACTATTGTTCTGTTCCAGCTCTAGCAGGCTAAAACTAAGTTCAAAGAACAAGTCACAGCCTGGTTGCCAATGACCTCAGAAATCCACCTAACTCCAGGTCTCTCAATTTCTGCACTATTGACATTGTAGGCTCCATAACTCATTGTTGTTTGGCAACATTCCTAGTTTTTACTCACCAAATACAACACCCCTAGTTATAGCAGTAAGAACTAAAAAACGAGTTCCATCTCTGGTACCAAAAAAAAAAAAAAAAAAAGTAAAAAACATCTTGATGTATTGACAATTATTAGATGGTGGTGGAAAGGCACAAATCCAACCCCTGATTGATCCAAACCATCTCCTCATTCTATACACGTTGGAGCTGGAATCCAAGGAGATAAAGTAACTTGTTCAAAGCAGTTTGTAAGGCCAAGACTAGGATCCTGATCATTCATGCAACATCATTTTCTCCTATAATGTACAGGGCACAATACGGAATCCTGAGGCAGTTTTAGCCTGGTAGGCTAAGAATTCATTGCACATATCTGCATGAGGCTGGTAAGCAATAAAGTGCTACTAAGGCAGGAAGGTGTAGAGAAAGAGTGTGAGATCTGGTGTCTTGAGAGCTGGATCGACCCCGACCCCATTTTTTGCTGTAGAATTCAATCAAGCTTCAAGCTCATCAATGGAATGCAGATCGCAGTCTCTACCTCCATCATCAGCTCTATCCACGGATCTGAACGTACAGTGTATGCTGGATGCTTTTATTTAACATCAGGTATTATTAAGATCATCAGAGATGTGAGAATTCAGGATTGGAGTAAAGGTCCTCAAAATGGTTGTAAAGGGTGGCTTCATTCCCTGACCTCTCAACTCGAGATCACTATTCTTGTGTAGGAGAAAAAGCCAGCAGACATTCCCTCTCTCGCAGAGTACCCCTGCCTCCTCAGGAATCCTAGGGGCCAGACAGACTAGTGAACTGAGGTCCCAACTCCGCGCAACTCGTTTGGCAAGCTGCAGCGGATCCCCGCCAAAGGGCCCCTCTAGCTCCGCCTGCCCTAGGCTGCTGCCCCGCCCTGAGGGAAACACACCCCGCCCGCTACGCTCAGGCTGGCACTCTAGCCTCCAAGCCCCAGCCCAGGACAATCCTGGGCCGGTGCCGGAGACTCCCGAGCTCCCACGATCTCTTCCCGGCCTCCCTCGTGCGGTCGGCGCGAAGGCAGCGGAGATTGCCGAGGGGCACTGGCCCCGCCCCCTTTGCGGGCTCGGCCGCTACTGCCCCCTCACTACAGTCTCCAGCGCGGGCCGGAGTCCTACATCCCGGTCCCTCCCTCCCTCTTTCTCTCTCCCCGCCTTCCCGGTGCTGCCACAGTGGCGGGTCGGAGGATCCCGGCCAGTCAGGTCGTTCCTGCCTCGCGCTCCTCCTCCTCCCAAATAAACAGCCCTCCCCACGCCTCGGGAGCCCGGACCGCCCCCTTCCTCCCTCGGCCGGCGTGTTGTGAGGGACAGTGTGAGTGAGCCAGCGAGCGAGCGCGGGCCAGCGGCCACCCCTCGAGTGCGCGAGGCTGAGAGCAGGGCTGGCCGGCCAGCGGCGCGAGTGCAAGCGGGCGCGGGAGTGAGTGTCCATAGCGACGGCCAGCGGCCCGAGCCGACCGCCCGGCGGCCGGCGAGGCGCGGCGCGCGAGCCTGAGGGCGCGGGGCCCGCGCGCGCGCACGCACGCACGCACGCGGGGGGCGGGGCAGGCGCGCGTCCGCGTGTCGCGACTGTCGGGGCCGAGGCCCAGGGGGAGGTGGCCTGTCGCGGGTCACCCGGCTCCCGGAGGCGAGGGGGGCGCGGGCGGATGGCGGAAGGTGCCCAGCCGCAGCAGTCGCCACAGCTTGGGCCCGGCGCCGCCGCCCGGGGCATGAAGCGGGAGTCGGAGTTGGAGCTGCCGGTTCCCGGAGCGGGAGGAGACGGAGCCGAGCCCGGCCTGAGCAAGCGGCCGCGCACCGAAGAGGCGACGGCAGACGGCGGTGGCGGCGGGATGCAGGTGACCGCACGGGACTGGGCGCTCGGTTATCGTGGGGTGCGGTGCGGGGCGGGGCCGGAGGAGCGGCCCGGGCAACCGGGTGTGGACGGAGTACGGGGTGGAGGCAGGGCTTGGGGGGTCCTGGGTGGGAGGGAATGAGTCGGGGCCTAGCTGGAAGGTGGGGTGAGCTCGGGCTTGGAGGCGAGCGATGCAGAAGGGTACAGCTGTATGTGCTCAAGAGGGGACGAGTAGGCAGCACGAAAGAATAGGTTTTGGTGGGAAGTCGAGCTTGATTGGGATGGAGTCCATTTCATTGAACCCTTCCTTAGTTCCTTGAGAAATCGGGAAATTCTGGGACTGTTGCCCAGAGGAGAGTGGCTGGCCGAGCTGTGCACGAGGGGACCTGGTGGGAAACCTCCCGAAAAGGAGGAGTACCCTTCAGGCAGCTCTGGACGCAAGCTAGGATGGGAAGGGGAAGCGGCATTTGAAGCAGAGGTGTGAAAAGCGAGAATACTCGAGAGAGAGCTAAAGGGGATGTGGCTTAGGTTGTGGGTTCAATCAGTTGTACAGAGTGACTGAGAAGTGCCCGGAGTTTGGTAGTGGTTTGGGAATGCCGTGGTGTTCGGTGTCATTTTATGGAGCATGTTAATTAGTCTGGAGAGTGGCATAGGATGTGTTCCTCTCATAACTTTGCCAATTGCGTCCTACGTTGCTGACACCCAGTAGCCTTTCAGTGACCTGGGACACACAAGATCTGTAGGGCTATTAGAAGACTGGATTACTAGTTATGGACTCAAGGATAAAGTGGCTAGTTTTGGTGGGGGAAAGGGAATGGTATTGATCATATCAGTTACTTGGTAGTTTGTGGAGGGGCTTGAAACCTTCCTAGGTTTTAAGATTTGGTCTCTGTTGGCAAGAGAATTTCTATAAATGATGAGACAGGCCCAGCAACTGTGTATAGACATCTGCTTGATTCTCTTAGAAGCATGGAATGTTAGAAGGGACCAGAGACATCATTATCTTTTCCAAGGGTTCTTAACTTGGATAGCTTTGGAAGATTCTTAGGCAGCAGAGTTTTAGGTCACTTTTTAGTAGAGCAGAATGAGTAATTTTCATCTTTGGTTTGGGAAGAGGATTCAAGTCGCACTGTGTTTTAACCACCCCATTTTTTAGTTGCGGATCCAGCGTCTAGGGAAGACTAGTGATTTGCTTAAGGACATCTAGTTAGCTGGTTATAAAACTGGGACTAAGAGCCAGGTCTTCTAATCCTTATTCCTGTGCTCTCTCCATTACACCACTCTTGGAAATCTCTGCAGTGCTAAAAGACTTCCTGTGCTCTGCTGTCTGCTTTTTAAGGTTTTGCCTGACTTCCTGTGTTAGAGTTGGAGCTATGCTTAAGCCTGGCGTGTTCGGTGTGTGCTTCTTATTCTCCTTTGCAGAGTCCTGTTATTTCTGTTGGTTTGGGTAATATGAACCTCTTGGTGTTTATTTTTGGATTTCTTTCTTTGCTTTCTTTTATTCGCATTAGAACTTTGTCAAGGAAAGGGATTCTGAGAAGTCTCTCGGCCATATAAAAAATGTAGAGGAATATAGGGAGACTTCTGAAGAGGTGGCTTAACAGTAGATAGTAAGGAGAGAAGACTGGGTAGAAGTGCTGATGAGCATGTTACATTTGGTTATGTGCATGTAATTATGTATCTCTATATGCATTCACTTATTATTTCTTTCAATCATAGTGAATGATGAGACCCTCCCACTTCCCTCTTTCCTGCCTGGGGCTTGTTATTTGCTGGCTGCCTTCACTTAGTGATATTTGGAAATGGAGCAGTGTAATAGTATTATGGGGGGTGTGCAGAAGAATGAATACTCTGGGTACAGTTAGATAATTTAGAACTCTCCCCTGGGAATCTTTTTTTCTGCATATTTCTGCATATTTATGGGTGTTGTTGATTTTTCACTTCATACGTTCTCATTTTTGTTAGTTCCATCACAACATGTCATACAGGAGTTAGCCCCTTGCCTTCAGTTGGCTAGATTGTGTGGAGACAAGCCCTTGTTTAGGGAACTGTTTTCCTTAGTTACAAAGCAAAGTATTTGTACAAAATGATTCCTAAGTTACCTTCTGAAAAATGTAAGGCAAGTTCCCTGTTGTTAAAGTACATATGATCCTTGAAAAGTTAAAAAGTGTGTCAATATGTATTTAACATTTATTTTTTGTGGTACTGAGGATTCAACTCAGGGTCTTGTGCTTAATTAATATTTATTGAGCAACTGCTACATGCCAGGCAGTGTTTTAACCCTTGGAAATGTAGTAGTAAATAGAGAAAGGCCCTGTTTTCATGGAACTAATATTCTAATGGGAAGAGATACATAATAAAGACACTAGCAACTACTACTTGGTGCTGATGATACGAGAAAGAAAATGATGAAGATGGTCAAAGAAGGTCTCTCTGTAGGTGACCTTTTGTGAATTGTGGGAATGGGCCATTTAGAGATGTGAGGGAAAGAAGTTAAGGTAAAGGAACCAATTGTGCAGAAGCGTGCAGAGAAATGTGCTTGCTAAATTGGAGGACCCGGGCAGAATGAGCAGGGACTCATTCTCAGAAGATGGTTAGAAATGCCTGTAGGCCCCATATAAATGTACATTAAAATTCTTTGTGTCATCAGCTGTTTTTGGTATGTGGGTTTGTTTTAAAGCACATATTTTTGTTTACATCTTAACACAAATGAAGTTTTTATGAAGTCCTGACTCCCTTGTGAAAGACTTGTGGGTCAGCCTAATTGACATTAGACTGCTTTTGCCTCCAAGCTTTGTTTTTTTTGTTTGAGACAGTTTCACTACTAATTAAGTTGGGCCTTGAACCCATTATGTAGCCTGAAATTTAGGACAGTCCTCCTGCCTTTACCTCTTCAGTGTTGGGATTACATGTGTGCCAAAATGCTTAGCTCCTGGCTCTATGCTTCCTCATGCATTACCTTTTATTATTTTTCAATGGCTTTATAATTCTTAGTTCCCTAGTATGACTGTAAGCTTCCAAAAGACAGGAATTATATTTCCTTTGTGGTTATCCATGCATACTTGACAGTTTTGGATACATAGTGCTTAATGTCTGTTAAATTTAAGTTGAATTTATCTTTTACAAATAGTAAAAGGATTTTTAAAAAATGAAATTCTGGGGTGAGGATATCATCACAAAATTCCCCAATCCTTTGAGTGCCAAAGGAATAACTGCTTTTTACAGAATAGAGTCACTTATTGGGGTTAAGTTCCCGAGGCTGGTTCCTAAATGAAGCTAGTCTCTAAACTTCAGATTCCAAAGCTGAACCCTGTTGGGTTGCAGCCACTAAACTTTTGGAAAAAATTATTACTTCCCAGAGTGGATCTCTGGGGAATCTGGAGAGTCCCTGTGCTAGTGTTATAATTCTTAGGCTCCGAAGGAACTGTTGGTGCTCTTGAGGGGCAGTATACAGAAGCGTTATGGGAATGGAAAAACAGCACAGCCTTGGAAAGAGAACTGAACCATGGAGTAGAAGGGAAAGGACAAATGCAATTTGAAAATTGAAAAATGGGTTGAGAAATGTAGTTTTTAAGGACGACTACTACATTTGGAAATAATTTACTCTAATTTGGTGGAAAGTTAAATGAGTTACATGTATAAATATTAGAGGTTCATTTCATTTTAAGCAAGTCTGTTGTGTCTAAAGCTTAGGCTCTTTCAAACATGTTGGGGATTAAATTCTTTTTGGTTAGCTTTTCTAATGAATGTAAATAATTTGGTTAACAAATATTGTATTTTTATGCAATTGTCTGAGAATTTAGCTGCTATATAAGGTACTTTGAATCTTAATGATTATAGTTTTCAGCAGGAATGTTTTGTGAAATGTTGATATGTGATTATTATGTGGCAGAGTAACTGCTTTTGAGCAGTGTCTTAAGTCTACTTTAGCTGCATGGGTGCAGTGCTTGTTCATATCATGAGTGACTGTCATAGTGAGGAGACTTCTTTTTGGTATCTGCTAGCCTGTGGTTACTTTGTGGATACTCTTATTTAAGTGAATTTTTTTTTTTCCGCAAGGGAGGTCATTGCATGGGTATTTGATGCTGGAACTGAATGTGTGCTACCCTTTGAATAGTTAAACAAATAACATGCTTCTTTTATAATTAATTTCATGAGCAGGATTCACCAAAATTACTGAAATTTTATTTCTGACTATATTAGTCTTTTTAGGCTGCCACAACAAAATACCATAGACTTAAAAAAACAAAGCAGAACAAAACCCATATTTCTCACAGTCCTAAAGGCTGGGAAGTCTAATATCAAGTGCCAGCAAATTTGGTGTCCTGTGAAGGCTCACCACATGTTGATTTGCAGACAGTGCTTCCTTGCTGTATGCTCACATGGCCTTTAGTACACTGTACATACAGAGTGAAAACTCTTCTTGTACTTGTATCAATGATGGTCCCACCCTCATGATCTCATCTAATCCTCTCCCCAAAGTCCCATTTCCAGATGCCATCACATGGGGGTTAGGCGTCAGTGGAGGAAGTAAGTGTTCAGTCTATTTTAACGTGGCCAGAGCTCTAAGTACTGCAGAGTGAGAAACTGAGGCACAGTCATGTAAAAATTACTTTTTTCCCAGACCTTGCAAGGAAGCCTTTGAATGCGATGCTGGAGATATATTTGAGAAAGAGGAGAAAGTAGATATGACTTCAAAGTAGAACTATTCTTAAGGGTAACTCACGAGATTAGCCTGAATTGAATCTGTTTCAACTCCTTCTCTCATCTTCTAGCCACCTTGTCATTTTTGTCTGTAGCACACTGACATGTGAACAACAGAAGTTAGCTACAGATTTAACTTTCATTTTGTTATAGAGCAGACTGGCGAAGACAAGCCTCAAGATTATAGGACTGTGGAGAAAATTCTGTATACTGCTTAGTGTAAACAGAATAGTTGCTAGTGTATCTTTAGCTCAGGCCTTCAGTTGGAGGTTAGGCTTTAATAATTTGTTGAAGCAATAAAGACCGCCATTTTGGTGAGTGAGTTTGTTCAAAATTTGCTTATATGTTTGTAAAGCATAGTAGATATCTTTATTCTGGGGCAAGTGTGCACTTCCTTCAGAGGCAGGAGGGAAGAGCCACAGAGTTGATGGAAAGGAATGGGCAATAACCAGAGCATGAACAGACAGATGGAGCAGGGCATGGCGAGTGCATTTGGTGTTTTAGGTGGCCCCTCAGAGTATTGAGTTTCTTATTCTTCTCCTTTCCAGCCCCAATATGAGCCAGCAGCTTACATGGCTAAGGTTTCATTATCTAATCCATCACAGATCAGCTTGAATAAACCTATTGGCTAGCGCTGATCTAGTTAGGAGGTAGTGAAAAGCTGCTTGAGCCAGGATTGGGACAAATCGGATCAGAACTGCCATGTGAATCCTGGACATGTTTCTGTAATTTGGGTTGGTAAAATAGTTCAGGGAAAGAGGAGAGAGACAGAGACAGAGAGAGAAAAAGGCAGAGAGAGGCAGCGAGATAGACAGGCAGCCGAGGTGAGTGAGCAATCAGCCTTGAGTTGTTTTCAAATGTTATTTTAGGGACTCAGGAGAAAGTGTATAGAGGATATGATATATTTTCCTGGAGTATGGCTAAGTCTCCCTGATTATTTCAGTCTGAACATTCTTGGTTGCTAATGCTCAGAACTAACCTTTTTAGTAGCATTTGGAGATTTCAGTTGCGCTCATTCAATTGTGACTGATCTCTCTGAGTGAACCCTTAATCAGAATGTAAAATGTGGTTTACTTTTTTTGAGACAGGGTTTTACTATGTAGCCCACACAGGCTGCAAGCTCGCAGCAATCCACCTGTCTCAGCCTCCTGAGTGCTGGGATTACAGGTGTGTACCACCAGGCCCAGCCTACTTGTTTATTTTTAAAGGGGCGATATTAGTATTGCTATCTAGTACAGAAACAGCATTTATAATTTCTCATATTTAGTGTTGAGCCCTGGCTTCTTCACTACCAATTGAATGGCCTTTGCAAAATATTGAGTATCTCTTGAATTCTTGCTTATATATCTGTGAATATATAAGCTCATTTGAACTACTGAAATGAGTAACAGATTATTTGAAGTATCTATCATAGGGCTGGTGATTTAGCTCAGTGGTTTAAGTGCTTGCCTAGCATCAGGTCATGAGTTCAATCCTCAGTGCCAAAAAAATAAAGTATCTATCATGACTCAGTGTTAAGTGTTTATTTGTTGCTTTCTATGTAACCTGCTGTGTAGTACTAGGTTCCTGCTTACTGCCTGCTCGGAGTGGTTAATATGCTTCTTATTAAGTGCCAGAGTTGGAAACTATTAGAGATGAGCAGTATGTTAGGTTGGGAAGCTTCATTTGCTTATTATCCATGGGAGGAGAAAGGGAATGAACCTGGTCATTAAGATCTCCTTAGCGGGAGGGGAGACATTTCATTCTTTGTTCTGACTTGAAAAGACTACTGAAGTATAGTTCTTGCACTGATAATGGATATTTCAGGGAACCCAGTGGAGCTGTAGTGGGAAGGTAGGTGAGAGCTGTTTAGGATAGATGGAATAAGGAATAGTAAAGATACTGTGTTTCTAATTTTTCAGGTTTGTTGGTTACGTATATTACATCAACTATATGGCATTTCTTGTTCTCATATTGGTTTATGGATATTGGACAGTGATGCCTGTGTATTATTTCATTTGAGTACACTATCTCCACTGTGCTCCCAAAGCCCCCTATGCTATCTGAAAGTAAATCTGTTACTTTTGAAAGTTCATGTTTGAGCTCAGGATGAAGTCCTTTTTGTCCTTTGGCTTACCAGTTCCTTATGACTGGATGTCTGCCTACCTTTCTACTGCCATCTCTTACTGTACTCCACCTTCACATCCATGTCCAGGCATTAGTAGTTTCTGAATGCACTGCCACTCAGGTGAATTCATTTTTGTTTCTGTACCTTTTAGCCAAAATTCCTGTCTCTTTTCTCTCAGTCTTCAAGAATCAGTTTTGATATTGATGCCTTCTTGATACTTTTGTGACTACTCCTATCCCACCTATGCTCCTGCTGTTTTCTAAAAGATCAGGTTTGTAACTTCGTTAAAGGACTTTTAAAATTATCATTTGATTAAACACTGTCCTTCTTATTCATGAAATCCTCCAGGAACCCTTAGGGATCACCAGGATTTAGCACTGTGCCTGCGTCTGAGTAACCAAGGAACTCATTCTTACTAAATTGAATTCTGTCTTCCTGGTTCAGTTGGGGTCTGCAGATGACTTTGTCTCTCTAGATTTTCCCTTATGGGTCTGGGCTTTGGTCTGCTTTCCAGCTCATCTCAAGTCTAGGTGTTGCATGATTTGTGAATGTTACCTGATCTTTCTGTTAGTATCAGGGTTAAAGGTGAGGGAGACTTTGAATACAGAAGCTAGGATGGAATTTAACTGTTGAAAGTATTGGATGGGCATGGCAACTCAATGTTCAGTTTTCCGTGCTCAGAAATTAATTGAGTGCATGTGTGTATGTGTAAAAAGCATCTTTATGGTAGTGTGGTTAAAGAAAAAAGAGGAACCACACAAATGAGAGAGGCAGTTAGAGTTAACGTGTTCCAGTTCATTGGAGCAGTCTGTTGATCTACCTTTTTACAGTGCTGCTGAGGGATCCTGGAGTGTTTCAGTTCAGCTATATTACTACCATTTGATCAGCTGTGGACCTTAACCTTTCCCTTCTTAATTAGTGAATTTCACCAGATAGTGCAGATTGTTTTTATGGATCCTGAAAACACTAGATTGAGACCCTTAACAAAATACATGCTGTTTCACATCAGTCCTCTTGGGTATGTTTAAAAAGGAGAGAGTTTGATAAAGATTTTTTGAATCTTAACTTTGGAGATAGATTAATAGACATTTTACAAGGGTTCTCTCTCTGTAGCCTTTGTTTTTCCTTCTCACTTTCTAATAACATCCCTTATTAATATAGTAGGGGCCTTCTTAAGGGTGTTTTTGTAGCGCTTCTGACTTTTTGGATTCTGAAAGAATAAAGCAAGTTCTAAGAAAGGAATGAGGGAGCAGCCAGTAGTATTACCTCCTTCTGATGTGTCCCGCACTACTACTGCGTGGCATTTAGGAATTTCAGCAACCAAGACAGGATAAATACCACTTATAAAGTTTTTGACATTCTTGAATTATCAAATGATAATGCTTGAATAACTTCTTAAAAACCTATTTCCCAAGGGTGAAAGCTGAGCCTTTGAGGTTTAGATTTCCACATGGGTGTGTTCAACCATAATACTTGGGTTTTTAAG
The DNA here is from genome assembly GCA_004027295.1 of Dolichotis patagonum. Taxonomy (NCBI): domain Eukaryota; kingdom Metazoa; phylum Chordata; class Mammalia; order Rodentia; family Caviidae; genus Dolichotis; species Dolichotis patagonum. Next base: position 35,640 of record PVJX010011468.1, on the reverse strand, counting down.
GGACCTTAGTCCCCACCACCCTTGTATGGGATTTTTTTTTTTTTTTTAACTACAGAAAGGCTGGGTCCTTGCTTGATTTCTCATTTGTTAAGAAAAAATTTTGCAGTGGGTATTGAATATTTTATTTTAGGCATGTTGTTGCTGAGCTGGCATACTATTTTTTTTTTTCTTGGCTGCATTGATTTTGTTGGATTCTAATTGGAAATACCACAAGCATAGCATGATTTATGGTGAGGGATGGGCTAGTGGCTGTGGGAGTCTCCTGGCTTTGTGGTTGGGATGGGGGCAGAGGAGCTATAGGCAAGAACTGTGGGATCCCATTTGGCTTCCAGCTACTGCTTGAATTGGAATGCTTAGGGAACAGAGGCACTGGGAGGCTCTTCTGTTGCTTTTTATTTTGAGCAGCTTGTTTCCTCTGCAGATTGGCAGCTGTTTGGAGGAGGGGACATTAATTGGTGACAGCCAGAATGTTTTCCAGAGCAGACCTATAAGTATGTGGATTTCATTTAGGATTAATTTCAGGAGTGTATGACTTGTCTTGAGACAGGACTTTGGTTCCATTTTCCTGGAAGTCGGTGGGTCTTCTTGACGGGCCTGCTCTGTTTATCTTGGACTTTTAGGCAAGTAGAAAAGCAGCTGCATAGTTAACCCTTGTTGCATGGAACTGGGTTTCATAGGTCATCCTCTTCTGGATTTTTTTACAGTCACACAGCCTTAAGTTTGTGGCTCATTACTACCCCAACCTTGCTTCTTTTTTTTTTTTTCCCCCTTTTGCATTTCAGTGCTCCACAAAAATTCTTGGTAAGGTAGGTAATAATTTTGGGTACAAGGCAGGAATTGTAGATCTTCATTTAGTTTCTCCCCATTTCTTACTTCCCTCCCCTCTTCAAAACTATCTGCCAGTGAAGTCACTTACCCCCTAATTAGACGGCGTTGTCCCCTAATCAGTCTGAATATGTAGTTTTAAACTGCTTTTACCTGCTGTTTTTTGGTTTCTGGGGATGGACTGTAAGTGTGTGATTTCAGAGCGCAAACACTGGCAAAATTGGAAGGTGTTTTATGGTGGCTTCTAGTACCCACAGAACTTAACTGATTGGTTTGCACCTCACACAAGCTTCCAGGAACATTTACTGCCGGTGGCTGGCACAGTGGGTTTTAGGACTTTATTGGAACTTCAAAAGTCTCCACAAGACCAGATGTGGTGGTGTACACCTGTAATCCCAGTTCATGGGAGGCTGAGGCAGGAGGATTGCTGTGAGTTTGAGGCCAGCTTAGGCTACAAAGTGAGTTCAAGGCCAGCCTGAACTGTGTAGTGAAACCCTCTCTCAGAAACATTGAAAAAAAAAAAGTCTCCACCATGGACATCCTTCAGAGTGGGAGCTTTGGGCAAAGCTTATAGGGAGTATAAGCTCCCCATAGGCTCCAGTTTGAAAGTGCGAGCCAGGACTTACATTGTATACATCTTTCTGTGAGGGTGGCAGAGGGGAGTTTCTATAAAAGATGGAGAGTAATGCTAGGCAGCTACCACCTGAACAATCCATTACATTACACCTGTGTTTGTTATAGTCACATACAGATTTTACTGCATGTTTTATATCTTGTACTCAAATTTGGAGCCATAGGCTGATTCATGACTCTTAATACTCTGCTGTGTTGCTTAAATATCATTCTAAGACTTTGACTTAATGCTGTATCTAAATATAAACATTAATATTTCTGTTGACCCTTCAATGAAATGCTGTTCACTGTTCATAGTAGACATCTTTTGTCTCCCTACTTTGTGTTTTGGTCTTCAGTTGCTTGTTGTGATGCTGAATAGATCTTTTTGCTGAAAGAGTTTGGTTTTGAGCTGACTGTGTTTTAGTGTTTAAAGCATCAGTTGATTTACTTGGCTTTACCTGCCTTCAGGCTTAAGCATTAAAGCATGTTACTGCATGCAGCAGCAGGCTTTCAGAAGGATGTTTGTCAGGGGCCATTAGTGACTTCTGACATCTGTATAAAAATGCTGTGATTAACAGATAAGCCTGTATCTGTGTATGTGTACATGCAGTTTCCCTTTATGCTTGCTTTGAATTTCTCTAGGAGTAGTTGGAATAAGAGTTACTCTGTAGGCTTTGCTTGCTTTTCAATCCTGGGAAGCCTATGTTAAGAATTATTTGTTTGATTTTCTTGGGCTTGGTAGAGGGATTATTTACCCTTTTTGGATTTTAGTGTCACTGAATTATTTTCTAAGGTGTTATTTTTAGACAAATAGCAGATACTTAATTGAGTTTAGCAGTTTCTCAGAGCTTAAACAAACCTAAACAATTTGACTGGTCAAGCATTCTGTTTTAAGTAAGAAAATTATTTAATTTGGAGTTCTAAGTTGTATTCCATTGATTGCTCTTTGAGAAATGATAAGTTAATCATTCTGCCAAAAAAGATCAAGTAACTTCAGAAATTAGAATTAAGCAAAAAATTTTAACTGTCACACTACACTTTTTTAAGCAGGTGCTGTGACTCTGAAATATTATATAGCATTTTCCAAGCTGATTTAACCAAACCTGGAATTGTGACCAGGTTTCTTACTTCTGTGTTAATTCCAGACTCTAAATGCATAAAAAAAGATTTAGTGAACTTACAGTGAATTGGTTTCCTTCTGCCCCTACCCTCTTCACCAGTTGAATAGCTACTGTTACCCATTTGTGTTATTCTTCCATCTTTTTTTTTAAACACAAACAATAGCATACGCTCCATATGCTTTTGCAGCTTGCTTTTTTCATTTACTTTATCAGAAGTTATTTTCTTAATGTAGTAAAAGTTTTCATTAATAATTTGTATGTGTATGTATGATTCTTAGAAAAGCTTTTGAAAATTCAGGATTATAAAAATTAAAATGACCTTGCAGGCACAGTCTTGAGGTAGATTCCTGGCTTTTCCACTTCGTAGCTGTGTGATATTGGTTAAGTTACTTGACTTTTTTGTGCTTCAGCTTCTCCTTTTATAAAATTTATTAGTGGATTAGCCAGAGAATTAAAAGGGATACTGTATGTAATGTGCTTGGTTCAGGTCTAGATACATAGATACTGGGGATCTAAGATCTATTTTTATTATTATTACTTTGCTCTTTTTTTTCTTATATTCCAGTGCTTTTCTAATTCCTCACAGGTAGGAGTCTGTATCCTTGGCCTCTGTCAGTACCAGGAATGTATTCTAATAGAATCTCAGCATAGTATATGTTTGTTGAAAAAAATAGTTCAATCTTTTTAGATATTGAAGAATCGCCTTAATAATTTTTGTTTTTTTTTCTTGTAATCACATCTCTGCATTTGAAGGATGGTGACTAAAGTTGTATATAATACTAAACTCATGGTACACTTTACAAAATGCTTTCGCATATGCCCTTAATTATTTCCTACAGCGACACCAAAAGATAGGTGATTTCTTTGCTCATCAGATGGTGCAGATATACTTCTTCAGGGGCATGGCTAGAAAGGGCCAAAGGTGATACTCCTCCCCTGAGGGTGTGACTGCAGGGTGCAGCTGATGAACAGTGGACCAAATCTGTACTTCATTGTTCTTTTTAAATTTTTTTTAAATTTTTTTAATTAGCTTTTTGAGACAGGGTCTTGCTATGCAGTTCAGGCTGGCCTTGGGCTCACTTTGTAGCCCAGGCTGGTCTCAAACTTGCAAATAATTCTCTTGCCTTAGTCTGCCAAGTGCTTGGATTATAGGAGTGTGCTACCACACCTGGCTGGTTGTTCTTACATGCTGAAAATGGTACTAAAAACATTTTGCATATTACCCAACAGTTGCTTCATACAGAAGTTGAACTCAACACGGAGCCTCAGTTTCTTTCTTCAATACTTTGGATCTAGTTAGTGTTTTGAATTTGGATTTAGCTGAAATGCATTATGTGTGCTTCCAAGTGTCCACATTGTGTTAGGGGCTTTATGTTTTTTCCTGTGTCCTGTAGTTAATACTTAGGGGACGTTAAGTGGGGGATATTTGGTTGCAGTATGTATGATGACTTGTTTTATAGGTTTTTTTTTTTTTGCCTCAAAATGATCCCATTTCTAATTTTGTTTTGACTGAGTAGTAGGTCAGCAATGCATTAGTCATTAGATGGTAATGATGGCTAGTATAAAATTATCATAGCTTTGTGGAATAAAGACTTTTGTGTTCTGGTCTACTGAGATAGCCACGTCTAAATGTCTCTGGTATGATGACTGGTATGGTACCTCACATAGGATGAGTCTGTGTTTTTATGGAACTGTGGAATCATAAGGTCAAAGAGCTAAACTTAAGTCTGTTCTTTCACTTGAATGCCTTCCAGATCCCTTTTAGAGATGTCTGAGTAAAAGATAGGTAACTTTAGTTTTCTGTCTCCAAGTCAGCTGTTCCTGGTCTGCCGTTTTGACTAGTAGAGCATATTTTGGGTCAGATGTCCTGTTTATCATTGAGTTGCTAATGATACTCAGGATCTGCCTTGAGTCATTGCATATAAAATATAACTGCAGTGTGATTTTATTCAGTATGACATCTTATATTTCAGACATATCCCAAATGTCCAGGTTAATCCTCATTGAATGTCATTATTGTTGGGTGAAATTGTTTGGTGAACTGAGTTTGGTGTTGAATTGTGAGAAGGGGGAGTTTAGCTCCTGATAGATGTTCCCACCACAGCAGCCATCATTATGGTTTAGTTGCATTTAATCCTTGAGGAAAACCCAGGATGGATCAAGTGTTCTTCCTCCCTGGAATATGACTTCTTTGACACAAATTTGGTGGAAAATAAGTAAATATGGTTAAACATACAGAATGTTTGTTTCCTGAACAGTAGTGGATTCTGATTTAGACATAAAATTGAACCAAGTTTGGGGTTGGTTGTAAATCAGAGTTTACAAACTTCTTAACTTAAATCTACGAAATAACATTGTGCTTTTAGAGTTGGTTTCTCTAGTAGACATTTGTCTTTATGAGGATATTATAAAGGGGGTAGCACCTCACCTTGCCTGAAGAGTGTTTGGAAAATGAGAATGAGGCCAGTGGAGATGTGCATTATACTCTAAATGAGTGCCAGCCCATCTTTCCAGACAGTCTTTGTGGTCCCCAGGCTCTTCAGTGAGTGACTGAGGTCTGCTCAAACTCTGTGGCCTGAGTCACACATGCTTTAGTGCTCTTACCCCAGCAGGTGAATGGAAGTAAGCAAGGGTACCAGCTGCTGTATTGTTTCACCTATTGCTTTTTCCTTCACACCCAGTATTAGGTTTCCAGGCATTTGTGCAACCCGATAGCAGAAAGCGCCCGTCTTAGCAGTCTAGAGATGGGTAGGAAGGTGGCTCAAGTTACTCCATGATCCTGATAAGTGCCGTTGATCCAGCTGATTGCTTCTGGGGAGTGGGGGCTATATTACTAGTGCTGTTCCCACCAGGAATGTGGTGTGGGCATCTGCAGTGTTTCAGAAAGCTCAAGACATCTGGCCAGTATCTCTAGGGAAACAGCACACAGCTAAGATGTAGATCTTACTGTGGAGGAGATAGTTCTTAGGAAATGGGGTACACAGGAGCAGCTATGTCTGTGTAGGAAATATAAAGTTCAAAGTGGAGGGATAAAAGTGCTATTTTTTAAATTCTACTTTAATCTAAAACCCAGTTGAGGAATTTATTGAGTAAGGTGGTGTTAGGCATGGTGACTTATATTGTGGGAATGAATGTGTGCATAGATAATTTTGATACATGCTGATAGAGGTATTCACAAGAGTACATGTTATAGTGCTTTGGGGGCGTATACTCTGTATTTTTCAGAATGGTTATCACACTGTAAAACTGTGGGTTAAAAGGATACATTTTCAGTATCAGATTGTATGGGCTCAAATTGTCTGTTTATGCCTGTGTAGCTGTGTGCCCACTAAGCAGGTTACACACCCTCTCTGTACTTCAGTTTTTCATTTGTAAAGTGGAGATAATACTCTACCTCACAGATTGTTGTAGTAAATGAATTAATATAGTGAATGTAATCTGCTTGCTATGTAGCAAGTTCTGTGAAAATGTTACCTTTTGTTTTGGTGTTATGGTGTTGTTATGGTGTTATCATGATGGCAAACACATGCTGACCAGAGGCATACAGAGTTCAGTATAACTGAATCCACTGAAAGATTTTTAGCATTGACTAAGTTAGGTGCCATGGTGGTGCACACCTGTAATCCCAGCATTTGGGGCAAGGCAGAAGGATTACCACAAGTTTGAGGCCTGTGTGCCTGGACTACATAGTGAGCCCCTGTCTCAAAAAAAAAAAAAAAAGCAAATTGGCAAAACATTAATTGATGTAACTGTGTCCAATGCATGATGAAAATTGATGTGTTTGAAAGTTATATATAAACAATATTACTACAAGAAGCTTTGGTATCCTGTGGTGGTTTTAGAGAAGAGCCTTAGTCTTAATATTCCTTTGGGGTTGCATTGGAGGCCCTTCACCTTTCCTGGCATTTTTAGTGTAAGACTGTATATACTTCAAGGGGGCATAGTACCTGTTTCAGATAGGTGTGAATCTTAACTGTTTTTTTTTTTTTTAAGCCCTTAGCAGAAACTATTCTAGATCATCACGATCAGAGCATCTATCCTTTTTTATTTCCTTTTTTTTTTTTGTAAAGATACAGTCTCACTGTGTAGTTCAGGCTGGCCTGGAGTCACTTTGTAGCCCAGGCTGACCTTGAATTTGCAATGATCCTCCTGCCTCAACCTACTGAGTTCTGGGATTACAGCTATGTATCACCATACCCTCCTTTTTGCATGGATTTGCATGGATGAATATGCATTGTAGTATTATTTGAAACAGTAGAAGTTGAAAAAATAAAAGTGTTCTTTGACGGGAAAGTGACCAAATAAAATAAGGTGCATTCATCCAGTTGGAATATCATGCAGCCCCTTACAAAGAACTAGGCCAGTTTGCACGAATAGACAAAGAACACTCTCTGAAAACACCAAGTGTAAAGTCAAGTGCAGAAAAATGGATGATTTGTTTTTCTTTGTGTAATGTAAAAAAATCATAGCCACATTCACATAGATTATCTTTTCCAGGGTATGCAAGGCTCTGTTAATAGTGGTTGCTTCCTGAGGAGTAACACCAAGTGACGTAGGAGTGAAGTCTTTTATTGTAGACCTTCTGTGCCTTTTGAATTTTGTGTAATAGTGGTGCTACCTTATCTACAGGAGATAAATTGCAAGACCCTCAGGAGATGCTTGACACCTGGGCAGCACTGGAACCCTTTATGTACTGTTTTTTCTATACATACATATGCACCTATAATGTATACATTAGGGATAGTAAGAGGTTACAACAATAACTAATAATAAAGTTGGACAATTGTAACATATGTCATAATAAAATTGCCAGCACCACTCTTGTTCTGCTGTGTGACAATTAATTACATAAAGTCAGGGTTAATTGAACACAAGCACTGTGATATTGTGACTGTTGGTCTGATAACCAAGATGACTACTTATTACTGGTTTGAATATTATGCACAGAATAGATAATGCTGGACAAAGGATTAAGTCAGGGTTAGGGGGATCAGGACAGAGTGGTATGAGATTTTATCATGTTACTCAGAACACTAAACAATTTAAAAACTTACAAGTTATTTCTGAAAATTTCCATGCTGATTGTGAAATTGCATAAGGTGAAACTCTGTATAATGAGGAATTATTGTATGTGCATTTATTACTTGGTTTAAAAATCACTGGTTGGGTGTGGTGGTGCACTCCTGTAACCCTAACAGCTGGCAGGCTTAAGGGAGGAGGATCACCACAAGTTCAAGGCCAGCCTGAAATACATAGTGAGACCCTGTCTCAAAAAAATTTTTAAAAATATAATAAACATAAAGCATGTGATTCTTAAACTTGCGAATTTTCATATAAATGAGTTATGTGTTAGAAGTGTGCCACATAGGTGAAATAGTACTAGTAAAAATATAAAAGTTAAAACTGCTAGTGATGGCACATAGTCATTTAAATTTTGTTTGTCCCATTGTTTATAGGTATATAGGTGCTTCCAGTGTTTGGATTTATATTGCTATAATGTGCCATATATATTATAGATGTTTTTATTATTAGGTATGTTATGCTGCATTTATCATTAACTGAAAATAATGATAGGAAGGGTTGGATAAGTGTAGAGATGAATGGAAAATGGAAAATGTTAGGAAATGATAAATACTGAGTATGCATACAGGATGAATCATTCAGCAGTACAATTATAAAGACTCAAGTAAGAATCATGAAGTGGGTTGAGAAGAAGCAAAGTGAGTCAGAACCACTGCCATAGTCCCTGTGGGTTTCTTAATACATGTTCCCCAATAAGTATTTACCCAGAGGTTACTGGGTTTTTCTCATTTTGGAATTTTATGAACAAATGGACTTGGGAATGGCCTTTGATTCTCAAACCTAACCTATTGTTAAGTGGAAGAATTGCTGTACTTTGATAGGAGTAAGTCTGGTTTCTATGGGAACAGAGTGGACATGGGGAGGGACTCTTAACCAGCTGGGGGAAGAAACAGAAGGATATTCTGTAGGAGTCATTGCTGAGTATTGAATGACTGAGCAGAGGATAGGCAGGCAAAACAACAGGCCTGTATAAGTACAGGGCATAGAGGTAGTACAGGTGGCACAGTGGGTTTGGATGGAGACTTGAGGGCAGAGAGCTTCCCAAAATGTCCTTGGTGGTTAGTCCATCCTAACACTGCCAACCCCTTGCCATCATGTGCCACTGTTTATAAAACTGACTGTTGGTGGTTGGATTATCCTACCACTCAAGGGCTGGGGATTTAGCTCAGTGGCTTAAGCGCCTGCCTGGCAAGCACAAGGTCGTGAGTTCGATCCCCGGTACCAAAAAAAAAAAAAAAAAAGTATCCTACCACTCAAGAAACATGTTCTCATAGTAGTGAATGTCACCCTGACTTTGTTCATTAAGGAAGAGAAAGCAAGAAAACAAAGACAAATCTATATTTGGTTACATTGTATAGATGTAGTTGTGCTGCCTTCCAGCAGCATTACTCATTTCTTCAAAGGTCTCTGCACCCAAGAACTTCTGCTCTATTTGGAGTCACAGTTTGAGTGTTACATAGAAACAGCTGGAACTTTATGTTCTGTTTCATTATATTTGAATTTATGTGAAGCATTTTTCTACTTTATGTTTTGCTCTTCATAGTGTAGAATGCTGTAGCAATGTTTTGTCCATCAGAGGCTTTCAAAATGCTTCATGAATGTTTTAAGTACTTCATCACTGCAGTATACTGAGTAGGTGGCAGGTAGGCAAGTGATGCATTTTCATGTATCCTGTATATTAGCACATTTTGATTGTTCCTGTCTCTTAAGGAGGAAGCTTTTCCTTTGAAGCTGAAATATTCTATGCTTTGAATCCACAGAGAGACAAACTATTCTGGAAAGCTTGAACTAAACCTGGTCAGATGCTTCTGAGTTATGAGAGGGATTGAAATAAACTTTTTCAGCTAAAAATAATTTTGCTTGTAAGTTACCAAAAATGGCTGACTAGAAATGCTTTTAAAGTACTTGTCTAGGCCACTATAAGCTGGAGGTCAAGAAATAGTTTGGAACACATTTTAAGAAGTATTTGGTTTATTTTGCTAAAGCTTTTGCCAGACTGCTTATTCCACAGTTACTTGAGACAAAAGCTGGTAACAGTACCATGCCTTAGATTTAGTAGGGGCTTGTCAAGCTTAATGCTGATGTGTCTGCTCTATCTGATGAAGAAATGCCTAGCAGATTAGTAAAGCATGCCCCGTGTGTGTGTTAGGTGGGTCACAGAGACGTGTCCTTGGGTACTGTCTATGGTTCTTTGCCTGATCCTCTCTGGCGCTGTTTCCCTGCTCTGCTTCCTAGCCATGGTGACCTAGTCAGCCTTGCTCTGCCATACCTTTCTGCCATGATGTTTCTGCCTTGGAACCAGCCATCCACGAACTGAATCCCTTGTGACCCTGAGCCAAATTAAGTCTCCTTTTTGAGTTGTGTGTGTCTGGTGTTGTGCCCCAGAAGTGTGAAAGCTGAGTAGCATGGGGAGGACTGAATGATTCTTCTGATGGAGCATGTATGCTACCTTTCTTCTCTGACAGTTAACTCATACTTGTGAAGAGTTAGCTAAAAACGGAACACTTAATTCTTTTTTTTTTTTTTTTTTTTATCGGTACCGGGGATTGAACGCACGACCATGCGCTTGCAAGGCAAGGCAGGCGCTTATGTCGCTGAGCTAAATCCCCAGCCCGGAACACTTAATTCTAAAGCTGTTGTACAATTGCCTATTCCAGTTAATTTTTAAAGGCTGTACCACCTATTGCAGAGCATCTTTTTACTCTTGAGGGAGTATTAGTCTGTCTCCACATTGTAGGTGATGGATGCTTAGTATGCAGAATTATTGTCAATGCTGTCATCTGGTAAGGTACTTCTCTGTATTTCATTGAACTGTGAAATTAAGACATATTTATTTATTTATTTATTTATTGGGATAGGGTCTCACTATCTAGTTCAGGCTTACCTTGAACTCACTGTTTGGTCCAGGCTGTTCTGGAACTTGTGAACTTCTTGCCTTAGCCTCCCAAGTACTGGGATTATGATGTGCGCCAACATTTCTGGCCCTGGATCACTTATATTTTTAGGCAGCACTTTTTATTTGTAGTATGATCAATTGTTGCATTGGAGTTTATGTCTATGCTTCTTTGTAAAACTTTAATGCGTATTAGTGATTATCTGGAAGGTCTAGCACAGCAGTGTATGCTATTGGTTGGTAGTCGTAACTGTGAGAAATAAGAGACACCTGTTTTCTTTCCTTGGGCTTACTTGGGATTGTAGCATAAAATCTTTAATTAAAATGAAAATTAGAGCTTGTTTTTCCTCATAAAAATCATTCTTTTAACATAGCTGATGTTAAACCATGATACTTTTTCTTTTTAAATTTAACAAATATTTATTGAATATCTAATGTGTATAAGGTAGTGAAAACTGAAGTTGAATGAGTTTGTTTTAGAGAAATTAATAATTCTTTAGTTAGAGAAGAGTGGTAGCTGGCTACAGTGATGTGGCACTTTTAGATAGAGAAGTTTTAGAAGTAGCTATTCCTCCTGTGTAAGAAGGATTCGTGAAGAAGTGGAATAAAAGTCTCAGTTTAGTCCCTGCCTGGATTAAGGTGGTTCTGGTGGTCTAATTTAAGAAGTCCATGTGTGAAGGCAAGTATACGTTATCCAGGGCAAGGCATTGGTATACTGGGATAAACAGGTTCAGGTAAATAAAGGAATGGGAGAAGAAAATGACAGAAGCTTGTGATATGAGTTTGAGGCAGTGACATTACAAGAGATGATACAGTGAGTGATGATGTCTAAGGATCTGGTAGGTGACTTGTGGAATAGCGCCCCCTGGAATTAAGTATGTTGAAGAACTCAGGACCTAGATTTTGGATGCATTGTAAATAATGAGTGTTGAAGCAAGCATATACTGAGTGTTGAAATAATTAAGCAAGTCATATAGGCACAGGAGTTGGAGAAGATGATAGATAGACATTGACCCTGGTTCTTAACAAGAGCAGGAGTTGATGTGAACATGTGTGGAGACAGTGTTGATTTTCATTATTTTGGAGCTGCTACCAGCATCTGGTGGGTAGAGGCCAGGGCTGCTGCTTTAAAATGCACAGTCTCAATGTCACAGTGAAAAATCATCCAGCCTAACATGTCAGTAGTACTGAGGTTGAGAAACTCTGTGTCAGCTTTAAAGAACACCTCTTGAGTAAGAATAATTTGTTGAGTATGATTGCATCTCTCTTCCATTCTGCTTTGTACATCCTTATATGTTCATTTTTTCTTTCACTTAGTGATGTTAGGGAGCTCCATGTATTTGTCTGGTTCCATGCTAGATAAGCATTAGAAGGATAAAGATTAACTAGGTATCACTTCTTAATGCTTATTTATTTATTTTTGGTACCAGGAATTGAACTCACAGCTTTGTGCATGCCAGGCAGGTGCTTGTGCCGCTTATTTTAATAAAATGCTTATTTTAAACTGTGAATTAACATAAATCTATTCTTACAAATAAAAAAACCAAATACTCAAACATAAAGCCAGTGGCCCAATTTATCTCTGCCTCCAATCTCTGTTCTTTCCCTAAGGGTATCCAGTGCTATCGGTTTGCTTTGTAGCTGAAAGTTTGAAGGTTGTCTACCTACGTCTTGTTCATTTTCCATCAGACAAAATACCCAACACTTAAAGGAAGAGAGGTTTATTTTGGTTTATGATTTCAGAGGATTAAGTCTTTGCATGGTTTTATGCCTCCCAAGACAGAAATGGTATTATGGAATGGCATGACCGAAGAAACCCATGGCCGTCAGGAAGTAGAGATAGGAAAGAGCTGGGGATAAGACTACCCTGTTTTAGTCATCTATCTCCTCTAAGCAGACCCAGTCTCCTCAGTTACATTTAAGTATGAACTCATCAGTAGATCAGTCCTCTTATGAGTATAGTGCCCCTAAGACCAGTTATCTTCCAAAAGCCCCACCATTGAACACATGAGACTTTGGGGGATATTTTAGATCTAAACTGTAACACCCTCTTTTATATGGTATGCTAAAAATTTTACTTTTGAAAATTTATGTTGGACTGCAAGTTTCTAAGACAGGGACCAGGTATTAAGTTTTTATTTTTGATTTATATTACACAGTTGTCACTCAGTAAATGTTTGGTGAATAACAAAGTGAATCCATAGAAGAGTCAGTAGCAAGCAAAAAAGAATGCCAACCTATAGTAATGGCCTTTAGGCTTCGGAAGACTATGAGGTACAGTATATTTATGGGGAAAATGTATTAATGTCAAAGTGGAAGGAAGTACTAAAATGTGAAGAAAAATATGAAGATGTTGGGATGAAGAAGGGATGTCAGTGGACCTAACTGATATGCTGATAGAGATGCAGAGGGGTTGAGAAGGAACAGGGATCTTCATTTATAGGATTCAAGAGATCAAATGAAAAATAAATATATGACAAAATGTTCAACATCATTGGTCATTCCAGAGATGCAAATTAAAACAACACTGAGATTCCATCTCACTCCAGATGGAATGGCTATCATCAAGAAATCAACCAGTAATGAATGCTGGTGGGGCTATGGGGGAGAAGGAACAGTTATGCAACCACCACGAAACCAGTGTGGAGATTCCTCAGAAATCTAGAACTAGAGGTCCCATTTAACCTACCTGTTCCTCTTCCGGGTATCTTCCCAGAAGAATTAAAAACATCATTCTACAGAGATATATGTGCACCCATGTTTATAGCCGCACAGTTGGTCATAGCTAAATTTTGGAAACAACCCAAATGCCCATTAACCAAGGAATGAATGAAAAAGATGCATTTTTTAAAATATGATGGAATACTACTCAGCCATAAAGAAAAACTTGAGACTTTTATAGGTAAATGAATGCAACTCGAGATCATACTCATAAGTGAAATAAATCAGACCCACATGTATAAACATCGTATTGTCTCATTAGTGTGAGAAACTGAGAGCAAATAAGGTGCAATAGATACTGTGAATAGGGAAGAAACTGTTTAAAAGAAAACTATGATGGGGAAATGGGATAGGAAGGAAGGGAAAAGGGAAAACTATATATATATATACATGCAAGACAATTATACAGGTAGTTTCTCTTAGTTCATTAAAAAGTTTGTGCTAATACTTTTTGGACAATATTTCATGTCTATGTCTTGTACTCTAAACAACTACCATGACTATAATAATACAATGTATTAATTGTTACTCTCCTATTACTGTTTTGAAACTTTTATTGTTATTTTTACTTTTTTGTGTTTAAAAAAAAAGATTCAAAGGAAGCCGTGTGTGGTGGTACATGCCTGTAATCCCAGCACTTGGGAAACTGAGGCAGGAGGATAACTGCAAATTTGAGGCCAATTTGGGCTGTACAGTGAGTTCAAGACTAGCTTGAAGTATGCATCAAGATCGTGTCTCAAAAAACCAAAACCAAAAATACCTCTCAAGAAGGTTAATGGCAGGTTAAGAGAAGAACTTACGTATGTGGATGTGTAACACTAGAAGAGTCCAGAAACATTTTTTTCAGAATGTCAGTTTGATAGGAACTTAGGTTTTTAAAAAAATGTCCTGGATAAGCTCTGAGCATATTTCTGTATGTACACATTGTCTTTATATACCTCATCTGCTCTTTCTTCCCCCTGAATATCTCTTAAAGATGAGGTTTTAAGAAGAGTTTATTATGATATATTTGCAGTACACAGTTATCTTGGGAACTGGTACATGTTTGTACCAGTTTGTATATCTTTTTTTTTTTTTCAGTACCAGGGATTGAACTCACAACCTCGTGCTTGCCAGGCAGGCACTTTACACCACTAAGCTAAACCCCCAGCTCCTACCAGTTCATACATCTTAATCCTTTCTATCTCTCCTGTCCCTCTCATCTCCTCCCATCTTCATCATATCCCCTTACTATTCTGCATTATTTTACATTGAGAAAAGTATGTTGGGCAACATCTTGTTTTACTCTGTGCAAATCATTGTCATTTTAAAAAACAAGCATTGTCATTTTAAAAAATAATACTAAATAACAGATTTTTAAAATCATGATTTGTTGAAATATTTCCTATTGTTATGAAATATTTGAGTTATCTTTAGTCTTTTATTATAGTAAACAACACTTTATCTTCTGTGCACATAAGGTAAGTACATAAGGACAGGATCTGAGAAGTGGAATTGCTGTGTTTCTAAGGGTGTGCTCGTGATTGGCCTTGCCAAGCAGCCTCTGAAATTGTATACTGTAGAAACAGTGAGCTAGAGGAACTCTATACATTGTACTTTGACTTTCACCAGTTTAAATTAAAAGTGATAGCTTGCCTTGGTAATTTGTACTTCTGTAATGTGCACTGTTTTAGATCTCTAAAAGTCATTTGTATTTTTTTTGTCATGAACTCAAGTTTGAAAGAATTATTTTTTTCCTATTGATACACAAGACCTTTTTATAAATTGAAATTAGCAGTTGTCATTCATGCTTCAGTTTCCCATTTAGTGTGTCATGTGTCTTTTGAATTTGTTGTGTGTGTGTGTGTGTGTGTGTGTGTGTGTATGTGTGTGTACGTGTGTGTACTTGTGCATGTTATTTGGATGGTGTGCTTGGGCCAGATAAAAACATATAATGAATTGCTTATTTTTAAGCTTTGGGATCTTGTTTTTTTCTGAGAAAGACTCCCTCCACTCTTGACATTTAAAATTAACCTTCACTACTCTCCTTTAGTACTTTCGTGGGAAAACCTGGGTTTTAGTTTTGATTATGGTTTTAGTTTTATGACTTTGTGTAAATTATTTAGTAATCTCAGAATTTCAGTTTCCTAAATTGATAGGGTTAGATCAGATGATCTGTAACATTGCAACAAACTCAGAGTTGCCAGAATTTCTCGTTGGGTTTTGAGTGTGATTTCCTTTGTGTTGTGTGGAGTAGAGACAGGTATAGAGAGAGATGCAGAGGGATGGGCAGAGCAGAGGAAGGAAGCAGGCAAGGACCCAAACAAAGACGGTGAAGAACAAAAGGCGGGGGGGGGGCTAAAGGAAAACAGACATTAACTGGGGGGTGCAGTACTACTGAGTACTACTGAGTGAGATGGGTTTTTTCCCCAAGAGATGAGAAAACATTTTGATACTTTGTTCCCCGTATCTCTTTTCCTACATTTTTTTCCTTTTCTTTCATTTTTCTGATTCTTTCTTAAAATCAATGCAAATTGTAAAATGCACAGGTCTTAGCTCCTTCCTCATGCTGCACATGCCTGGTGTTTAAAACCAAGTGCTTTGAACTCCTTGGATACAGTGTGTGTTGGGATTGTTATTTTATGATTTATTGTCTAGCAATCCAGGCTCTCAAATTGTGAGTTTAAATATAAGGTATATATTATAGCATTGTCATAAGAACTATAAATTTTGCATTGCTTCCTTTTAGATAGTAAGTGTGTAAAATTTACAGTGCATTCTTGTATGTTTTGTAGTTCATGTCTATGACAGAATTTTTTCCATAAATTATACCTTCAAGAGTTTCTGCCTTTGGATAACTGAAACTGAGCTGGCATGTTTAATTACTTTTTTATCTAAGTGGTACCTGTCAACAGGATGTGGTTCACCAAAATTCTTTTTAGTGTGTGTGTGTGCCAGGGATTGAACTCACGACCTTGCGTTTGCCAAGCAGGCACTTACGCCGCCGAGCTAACTCCCAGTACCTCACCAAAATTCTTAAATGACAAGGCTTTCTAAAGTATGACTATAAGTTATTATACTGGGGGTCAAATCTGGGGGTGCAATACTACTGAGTGCTACTGAGTTACGTCCCCAGAAGCCCTTTTTATTTTTTTAATCGTGACACAGTAAATTGCCCAGATTGGCCTGAAGCTCAAGATCCTCCTGCCTCAATCTCCCAAGTAGCTGAGGCACTACCATGCCTGACAATTACCAGTTATTTTTTAAAAGTTAATTTGTAGGGCCAGGGATTTAGCTCAGTGGCTTAAGCACCTGCTTGGTGCTTGCGAGGTCGTGAGTTCGATCCCCGGTACAAAAAAAAAAAAAAAAAAAAAAAGTTAATTTGTACTTTGCTCTTAGATTGTAATTAAAATTTTTTTTCTTGTTTTGGCTGAAAAATTTTTCAAAAACTTTAAGAAAAACTCTTTAAAAACTTTAAGAAAAACTCTTGCTACTACCATGTGCACATTTGAGTTGAATGTCCCTGCGCCTTTCAGCTGCTGGTAATTTCTTCTCATAAACCTCCTTCCACATTGTCAACTCACAGACCCTTTCAGACCTGGCCCGGGGTGTTCTCATCTGTTGGATTTCTCAAGATGCCCTTGAAAACAGATAACTCGGCTTAATTATCAGATCATTACTAGTTAACATGGCAGTGGCTGTCACTAGTTACTTGGAAAGAAAATCTCTGTGGCTATCAGAAGTATATACCAAAGGAGAAGGGAATGAAAGTGAAAATGACTTCACCCCGTGACTGTTACTGTCAGAGGGAGATGCAGAGATCCCAGATGCTATCTTATAAAGTGTCATCAAAAGCTTTCTCCTTTCCCCCTGCTGGAGGGGGCTCCTTTCATTGCATCTTTGTTTTATGCATTTTAAATTCACTTCTGCACCTCACCTCTGTGTTCATTTTACGTGAAGTATAACTTGACCTCCTCTGTGTGAGGTGGAGTGGTCTGAGCAAGGGGCGTAAGCTTCAGGGTTTGTTCTGTAAGGGCTTTTGATTTAGTTAGTGGATAATATAGAAACCCAGCCAGATTAACTGGCAATTTAAATTAATATGTTAATATCATATGGGGTCATGCCTTGATATTTGTTGGTAAGAAAGATGAGACTGTTTAATATCAAATTGTATCAGAATTTGTTACAGAATTCCAGATTTTCTTTATACTTGGAAAGGAGAAATGCAAACTAGAGGAAGAAAATATAGACTGTTACTTTAGGCAGTTGAAAAAGTTTTTATGGCTTTTAGGTTCTTTTTATTGACATTACCATTAAATATTTTTATCTTAAACTTGGGCACCCTGGGAAACTTCACCGGTGCTGGGAGCAGACACTTCCTCTGCACTCTGTCCCATTTCAGTTCCTTTGCACTGCCTCCAGGATCTCCAGGGTCTCCCTTTTAATGTTACTGTAGTTCGGAAGGTCTCACAACATGATGTAAAGGTAATTAAATAAATTCTGTAGTAAAGATAGCACTCAGGAAAAGAAAATGTACAGAGGTATTTTGAATCTTTAGGTCTTTAGGAATGGTGTTACTGATGGCAGAGGGCAGCTGGGAGAGTGAAAGAGACTTTTCATTCTCATTTATGCATTTATTTATTTTTGTGGCAATGGGAATGAAACCCAGGGTCATGAATCTGGCACTGAGTTAAGTCCGTAGCCCTTGGTTGGTTTTGAAAAATCTCTTTAGGCTTCTTCTGAAGGTGGTAGTTCTGTGCTCACAGATGGTTTGGCTGGAGAATTTGAAAGAAATGCAGTGCTTCTACTGTGTAAACGTCTGAAATGACTCAAGAATCTGAGACTGACTGTCCAGGACCATGTGTTGATCAAAACGGTTTGAGCTGCAAGCCGAGGGATTTTGCAGGGTGGATAACTGACTGGGTATAGTAAGGCTGAGCAGAAAGAACGCTCATTTGTTCTCTAGGTCTCATATTACCAGAGCCCATTAAATCAGTATTAGTCTGCACCAGGTGCCAGGATGTCCCTATTTTTTCCTTTAGGTGCAAAACACTGAAAAGTTCTTGTTTAGGAATGATACCTGTTCTCTGTTGTACTATTCTTCATTTTGATACAGTATCTGTATTGGTCTCAGCCATCTGTCCTCCCCCCTCCCCCCAGCTCTTCAGGGAAGATCTCTGTCCTGTCGACCACTAGGAAAATAGCTTAGAAATTCAGAGGCTGACAGGCTTCCAGTTGTGCAAAGAAACTTCAAAGTAAGGGACCAGAGAGGAACCTCTCATTCTGGAACTGTTTCTCTGCTACATTTCATGAGTCTTGTATTTCTTGGTGACTTTTTTCCTCTGAAGAGTATTATTCAAGTATGAAACTTGTTTTTAAAAAATTGCTTTTATTAGTGTATATTTTGTAGAGAATTGGTGCTTACACATATCACATTTTAATCCTTTTTATTTCTCCTTCCTCTTGTTTCCTGCTTATCTCTCCCAGTTGCTAGATTCCCTTTCTATCTCCTCAAAGTCTAGTTCTCTGTTTCATATTGTCTTGTCTTTTATTTTGCTCTTTAAATTACTTATACTTTGGATTTCCATGTGATATTTACCTTTTGTGTCTAATTTATGTCCCTCCGGATTATGGTCTCAGAGTGCATCTGTCTTCCTCAGATGACTCGTTTATCCTTCTTTATGGCTGAGTAGTACTCTGTTGTTTATATAAACCACATTTTCTTTATCCTTTCATCTGTTGATGGGCATTTAGGCCCCTTCCAACATTTAACTATAGTGATTAGTCTGCTATAAATACGAGTATGCATATTTTACTGTAGGAGAATGTCTAACTTTTTGGAAGTTTCCTGAAAGAGATATTGTTAGGTCAAATGGAATTTCTGGTTTTTTTTGAATCTCCATACTGATTTCATTATTGGTTGTTATAGTTTACATTCCTTCCAGTACAGAAGAATTCCTTTTCCCTCACAATCTTGTCAGCACTTGTTATTTTTGGAGTACTTGATGATAGCCATTCTTTCTGGAATAAGGTGGAATCTTGGTTTTACTTTTCTCTACTGGCCAAAGATGCTGAAGACTTTTTTTTTTTTTTTTTAAATATACCTATTGGCTATTTGTAATGCTTCTTTGAGAAGTGTCTATTCATTTCAGTTGTCCAGTTTTCAGTTGGGTTTTTTATTTTGGGGGCCTTTTTCTTTCTTTTGAGTTCTTTATATATTCTGAATAGTAGCTGGCAGTTTTTTGTTTTCTTCATTGTGTAGGTTGTCTCTTATTCTTCTTTTTTAATTGGTACTGGGACCTGAACCCAGGACTTGGCAGTTGCCAAGCAGGCCCTGTGCTTTTTGTTTGTTTTGCGGTGCAAGCTTTCTAATTTGGTATGATTCCATTTGTTAGTTGCAGGTGTTCTCATGTAGTAGGGATTCTGTTTAGAAAGTCATTGTCTATGCATGTATCTTCAACATCTTCAAAAGTTTTACTTATTTTATCTTAGAGCAGATTCAGTATTTCTTTTCTTTTTTCTTTTTTTTCTTTTGCTTTTTTGGGACATTGTCACTCTGTAGACCAGGCTGGTCTTGAATTTTCAGCAATTCTCCTGCTTCAGTCTCCCTAGTGCTGGGGTTACAGGCATGTACCACCCCACCTAGTGTTTCCTTTTCCTTTTTTTTTTTTTTTTAATGTCTAGGTCTTTGATCCATTTTGATTGGATGACAGTAAATATCTTAATTTTTCTCACTAGTGGATTCTGCCAGTTTGCCTTGTATTGTGGGAGGCCTGTGGAAGGACTGGTTGGTGCTCCACACTGGATAAGTTTCTTTAGAGGTGGATCAACTATTGCTTCGTTCATTAGAAGAATAATCTTAAAGAGGGAGAAGAAACTTTTTGAGAGAGAAAATCAAAACCAATTTTCTGAGGCTAGAATGGGATCATGTGTAATAAACTATGAATTTATGCTTTTTTTTTCTTCCTTCTCTCTCCATTGCAGTTGATCTCACAACAGCTGTTTCCAGCTGTCTTGTGGATTTTGTTCAGGCCCCTTGGGATGGCTGTGGTGACTCACACAACTGGGCTTTTTTCCATAATGGTCTGAATGTAGGTCCTCAAGAAATAGGAGCAAGAGGAGGGAAAGGGTGACGTTATTGTACTGGTGTAGATTTTCTTGTTGGGACTGCTGTCTCCTGGAGAGCTGTTTGATTTGTCCTCCTTTGCAGCAGTGATCCTAGAAAGGCTACAGTGTGGAGAAGTGGGTACGAATGTGTTTAACTGGGGAGTTTTTAGATAAAGCCACATGTTTTTTTACTCTGCTTTTCCCCCTTCTTTTCCTTCAAAACCTTTCCTTTCAGAACAGACTGCATCTTTCGTTTCCAAATAAACATAGGTCTGTGTATCTAATGGGTGGATGAGTGAAAGCTAAGGGAAACATCAGCTAATAAAAATGTGGATGATGTTCTGTAGGAAGTGGTAGTTTCTTTGCAGTTATTCAAAGTGGTCTTTCCTCTTTCTATCAGTGTGTGTTGTTCTTTTCCTCTTCCTTTTTGTTTTCCTTTCCATGAAGATAATTCCTTCTAGTTTGGGCACCCATACAAGTGAAATATCTCAGTAAAGAAAATAAAAAGAAGCCTTTAGGTGCTTAAAAAGCTCTTTACTTTTACCTGCCTTGGCTTTCTGAGAGGCAACAAGCTGCAGAATTGAAGCTGTGTACCTACTTTATGCAGTTCTGTGGCCACCAGCCATGACTGGTGACTGTTAAGGACCTAAGTGGTTAGTCCATGGTAAGACGTACTGTACTGTAATCTGTACAACAGGTTATTTACTTGTGCAAAGAAGAATGTAAAATAATGTTTGTGATTTAAAAAATGTTGATCATATTTTTATTTTAACATGTTGAAATACCAATGTTTTAGATGTTTAGGATATAATAAAATGTTTTAAAATTAATCATACCAGTTCATTTTTACCTTTATAAATGTAAGTATTTAATAAAGTTTGAGTTACATCAATGTACCATGTTTTTGGCTCTCATTATATTTCTGTTAGCTTTCTCTAAGTAGAAAAGGAAGTCTACTGCAGTGCTGAGGTGCTCTGCTCAATTTGGTAATGTCTGTCCAGAGCCCCAAAGGGATTTTTTTTTAAACAATGGCTCGGGATTCCTAACACAGAGTACTACAGCATACCATCTGGGTACCAATTACTCCTGAGACTTATTGGCTTAAAGGAACAAATATTTTCTGTTGGTCAAGAATTTGTAAGCAGCTTAGATGTGTGGTTGTGGCATTAGTGGTTTCAGTCAAACTGCTGGCTCTGATGCAGTTACCTGAAGGCTTAACTGTGGGTCGAGGATGTACTTAAATTTCTGCTCAGTGCTTTCCTTTAGAAGCAAGTCTAGCTCCTCCCAGGAGGAGGAGAATTAGGCTCCACTTTTTGAGTAGAGGAGTATCAAAGATTTTGAGGACCTATTTAAAAAACTATTTTTTTTTTCCTGCTGTTGCATACGTGTATTGTATTGTCTCTGATAATGGTCAAGAGTCCAGTGGTTAAAAGTCCGTTTTACCCCTCAAGTTCTGTTTCAACAGTATTACCTGGAAGAACACTATTTGTTTTGAGGGTTCATACTGTGATCTGTAACCAAAATGGTCCTTTTTTTGAGGACAGGGAACAAAAGTGAATTTAGCTTTGTTTAGTCTTTAAACACTCATATATGCATATATACTCTGTCTTCTGTGTGGACACTATTTAGTAGATATGTTAAAACCTGTAGCATATTATGTATTTGGACATTATATTAGGATTCAGAGCACTTAAGAACCATTCTGTGTCTCAGTCAGTCCCTGTGAAGTTTGAAGGTAAAGCAGGATAAACTATTTTTTGTTTCACAAATAGGAGGATGGAGATAAGTTCATTTACACATAAGGGAAAGAGAAATGTATAACGCAGAGGCATAGATGTACCAAGAGTGGGTTGATTCTGCCTTCCCCTGTAGCTGTTTTGTTTTGGGCTCAGAGTCAAACTTTTGAAATTTATGTTGAGGCAAGGGGCAACACCTATCGGATAAATGGTCCAGGGAACTTGATTAATGATGGTGGTTTCTGTGTGGTCTGGGTCAAAAAGGAGGTTTAGTAAAAAGAAATGAGGTGTACTGGGGAGAGTGGCTGGGTTATAAGAGGGTTCAAGATTCAGGAAAGCAAGCATGGTTTTATTTTTTTCTAGTGCTTTAATCAGATATTTCCTAAGGAGTTTAAAACATTACTGGATCCCTTTAGCTTGAGAGGTCTGAAAGTTTAGATGAATGAGTTCTTAGAAAGTTTGTTGCCTTGGATGGGGAATTAAAGGTCCTTAGAGCCTAGGTATATTTTAAATCTTTTTTTTGTTTTTGTTTTTTGCCTTTTTTGAGACAAGGTCTTGCTTGATATGCAGTTCAGGTTAGCCTTGAGCTCACTTTGTAGCCCAGGCTGGTCTTGCAATGATCTTCTTGCCTCAGCCTCCTGGTGCTGAGATTACAGAGCGTGGGCCACATGCCTGTCTCTAAATCCTTGTTATTTATGTTATCATTCTGGTGCTTAGATACATTTTTTTTTTTTTTTTTTAATTTTTGGTACCAGGGATCGAACTCACAACCTTGCGATTGCCAGGCAGATGCTTAAGCCACTGAGCTAAATCCCCGGCCCAGATACATTTTTTTGAATTGTTACTTTTGTGTGTGTATGTGGGTCCATTCAGTTGGTTTGTTATCTTGTCTTCTAACAAGACTTAGTTTTTGTGAGAACTGTTTATACATTTATTTATTTGTTTATTTTTGTTGTGCCCAAATAATAATTGTATTTTGAGTTGTATATTTAAAAGGATGCATACTTTATATTGGCAGCATCCATTGTTGTGGTAGGTCAGGCAGAGTTTAGTAGTTAAGAGTGGGTTAGAATCCGCTTGACTTTACCATTTATTTATTTATTTATTTATTTATTTTGGTATCGGGGATTGAACTCACAGCCTTGCTTTTGCCAAGCAGGCACTTCCTTGGCCCTAACTTTGCCATTTAATAGGTTTATAATTTGGGGCAAGTTCCTTTCTCTGAGGTTCAGTTCTTTATCTGTAAAATGTTAATAGTTTTCAGTTAACAATTATGAGAATTAATGAGCTATTACAAGTAAGCACTTACCTTGGGACTGATTATATATATTACATTTGCAAAAATTTGATTTTTATTTTTGATTAGAGGAATCAAAGCTCTTGACTCTTGAGCTCTCCTTATTTGATATTATTTATTGGTTGGTCAGTCATTGTTATTGGAGGTGTCAGTTGTCAGCCTTATATCAGTGCAGTTCAGAACTGACTCCACTCAGTAGATTTTCTTGTCCACTTTTGTCTCAGGTTCCTTCTCTCTCCAGCAGTTGAGGCTGCTGTTGTTTCTACACTGTGGAGGTCTTGTAGCTTTCAAATCACCCCATGTGGTCTGCTCCTTCCAGTAGTCTGTCAAGGAATTGTTAGAGCTAGTTTCTTTTTAGACACCTTGCAGTAGCCAGGCAGATAGGTCACCTCTGCCCCCTCACAGTCAGCACACAGAAGATAAGTGCTTGTGACCACCTATGTCTTCCTGTGTTCTAAGGTTCACTGACTTTGTGTTTTTTTCTCTTCTGATCTGATTTTTCCAGTGGTTCTTTCCCTTGCAGATTGTCCATGTTTCCTGTAGTAGAGTAAACCAATTCCTTTCATCCTCTTGACTGCATATTATGTCTGTTATTTCGACCCCTTTTTCTTGACTAGGTTTTTTTTTTTTTTTTTTTTTGAGAACATCTTATCCTTCTCCAAGTGAGTATTTCTATTCTGGGCTGGGGAGGTCATTATCCTGAATCCTCTCCTTTTCCTCTACCCTTGAGTAGCATTCCCTGTTTCTTTAAAGCCCATGTATCTAGCTAGCGTACTTTCTTCCTTGCTCTGTGCCCTTAGTTTATTGTTTGTCTTGTCCCTCCCCTCATTTAGAAAACAGAAACTTACGCTTTTGGATTGTGGGCTTTCTTCTTACAGTAACTATTGCCATTATCTTAGGAGACTCCCATGTCTGTGGGGAAGATTTAGCTAGTCTCTCATTTTTTTAAAAAAAGCAGATTTACTGACTGTACTCTTACCACTTATTCTAAGGCTTATACTCCTGGGTTTCATCAATTTGGAGCTGCTGCCTTTCTGAAAGTTTGAAGAGATTGGAACTCTTTCAGTTCTCTTCTTCAGGCATTCTTATTGAGTCTTTTTCTCTAGAAACATTGAGAAATTCAGGGCACTGGCCTGAATTGTCTACTTTTGTCTACCTTTGACTCTTGTCTACCTTTGTCTGTTCCCTCTCTTTGCTTCCATCTCTATTTTGTTTAAGACTTCAAGACTTTTCACTTAAACAGCTCTGTGATCAATATCCTCACTGTTTTTCTTTTTTTTAAAATTTTGTTTTACCTACCTAGCAAAATCTAGGGGTCCATATCAGTATTATTAACTTGATGGTTTCCAACCTTTCCCAGGACTCTGGACTCCTGTCTGGCAGTCTTTCTGTTCTTGAGTGATCTTTTGTGGATTTCCTGCATTGGCTCATTTAAGCATTCCTCATCAGCCTATGTTCATTTTGCTTTACACATAGTGTTGTAGTCAGGGGTTGTGCAGAAAACAATTAGAATCAGAACACGGAATTTATACCATTATTTTATGATGGTCACCCAGAGTTAACACAAGACAGTGCAGGAAATCTATCCACAACACTAAAGACATAGAATATTCAACCAAGGACCAGAATCCCACAGCAGTGTCCTACATGAGTCCAGAGGAAGACCTAGAGCCCATGACAGTGCCTCCCATGAGTCCAACTGGAGGTCTAGAGCCCACGAGAAGGACTCATACCAGTCTGTTTAACAGATCCATGCTGGGAAGGCCCAAAGGTCAGCAGTGGAAGCTAGAAAGTCTCTGCCAGTGGGGTGAAGGAGCTGTGCTGGTAGGTTGAGGGTTCTACACTGGAGCTGAGAAATCACGCTCATAATAAAGAACCAGGGCTGTCCTGAAAAGCACCACAGCCATCCTCAGTGACACGGAGGTCCCGAGCTCCTCCGACGGTAAGAACAGTTGAGTACATGCCAGAAAGCCAGCATGATGAGTTTGTCCTGGAGATTAAATGGCGCACGTCTTCCCCTCTGGAGCCAGGAAGCGAAGCTCGATATAAGGACCAGAGCTCCCCCAGAGTGAACCACAGCCACTCTCACCAACAGGTCCTGAGCTCCTCCGATGACAGTGGTTGAACTCACACTGAGGAAGCTAGTCTGGATGAATTCCTCCAGGAAAACCAACGGTCAAACAGCAACATGTAGGAGAACCCACAATGCCTAACTGCTTCTTCTCCACAGCTCTATTTATGCTGACAACTTTCCTCAGGTGGAAAATCTACGCTCAGCACCATGCTAATTTAATTCAGCTGGTGTTAAGTTGACCAGTTTTTAATCCATAATAGTCCACCCCCTGATCAACTTAATAACCACACACATTTCCTTAAACTGTAGTCTTTAGTGGCAGATTTGTGAAAATTAACATATCTTGGTCTATTCAGATTTACATTAATATAACAATTACATATATATAATTCTTTTTACACTTATTCCTGCACCAAACACAAATTTAAAGGGTGACGAAGGTTCAACATTAATTTTATTAATCTGGTTACAAACATTAAAATCACACTAAAAGAACAATTATACGCACAGTAGTTGCTTCCCATTAACCTTTAATGTGGCATGGCAAGACTAAAATACAAAGATCTCCTGTAGTTCAACTATACTCATTTTTCCATTGTCCTGTTCTTCTAAACAACTGTGTTCTCCTTTGTTTCATCTTTGCAACCCACAGTTCCACTAGAGCCTTCTTTCTGGCCAAATGTTTTAAATTACTCTACTGGCTCTTTGCTTAAAATTTCCAACTTAGATCTGGTCAAAAGCTCTCAGAAGTAATGGTGCTACTATCCCAACAGTAGACTGCACTAAAATTTTTCTGCCACCAGGTAATATTTCTAAATACAAGCAAAATGAAGACCAACTTCCAGCCAAAGCACAATATACTACCTGGACTCCAGTAGCCATTGCAGTCCTTTTCAACAGAAGCCTCCTGAGCTTAACTGGCAGCATTTCCATCAGTACTCTGATTTCCCAGTCTCCGACTAGAGTCTCCAGTATGGTCTACAGCATACAGGGCTGTCTCTTTGGCCAGTCTCTCAAAATCCTTCCAAATTAATTTCCAAGGCTCCTAAGCCACATGGCCAGAAAACAGCAGCAATGACCCCATTCTCTCGGTACCAATTTCTGTATTATTCAGGGTTTTACTAGAGAAAACAGATATAACATGAGACATACAAATGTATAAGAAATGACAAGCTTGGCTTATGATTGTCAACCAGAGTCGGATGAGGAAGCATGCAGAGGATGTCTACACGCTGGAGGTGGAAGGATTCAATCCAAGGTCTGGAGTTCACCCTAGTGTCTCATGCAAGTCCACACCAGCAGGCTGATAGGTCTGCGACAGAAGGCTGAGAGCTCTATGATGGAAGGCTGAAGAGTCTACACTGGAAGCCAGGAGAAGATGTCCTCATCTTTGCTCCTTCCCTTTTATACCTCCAGGTGATGAGTCAGCTTAGGGTGGGTCTTCTATACCCTAGAGTGTAGAGTTGCTAAACCCAATTAGTGAAGCTTCTAAATGTCTCAAGTTGACACAATCAACCACTATACATAGCAAGAGATCTTGCTTTTTATTTTAGTTTATGTTATGTTATTTTATTTTATTTTGTCTTTTTTGAGACAGGGTCTTGCTATGCATTTCAGGTTGGGCTTGCATTTAGCCCAGGCTGGTCTCGAACTTACATTGATCCTCTTTCTCTCGAGTGCTGGGATTACAGGCTTATACCACCATGCGGGACTGAAATTTTAGTTTATAGGTGAAGTAGAAATCATCTGATTGGAACTCTGTGTGTTACCAAATATACCTATCTTTCCTATCTTTTGTTCTACTTTTCCTTTCTTTTTCTTTTTAACTTTTACTTTTATTTATTTTTTATTTTTCAAATCAATTTTATTCATAGATAGAAAGGAAGAAAAAAGAGAAAGAAGAAAAAACTAAGCAAAATTTTAAAGTATGTCAATCAGGGAGTAATAATGGTACTTATATTGCACATTGTCATACCCAAATTATTCATCCAGAGCACAAGACATCTGCATTCAATTGTTTGAACAATACCTGTACACATCTTTCTCTTCAAACTCAGAGAAATCAGTAGTATAACTATCTTAACTATTGTTTTTATATACATATGTTTTCACTTCCAGCTTGTCATATCTACCTTTCCTTTCTATGATGAATACTACTTGAATCTTTATCTGAGATTGTAAATCTGCCTTTCCATGTTTTTTCTCATGAATTTTAAACAAAGTCTGCAGATTTAGTTTTCTTTTCCTTCCTTCCTTCCTTTTGGGGGGGGTACTGGGAATTGAACTCAGCACCTTGCTCTTGCTGGCATATTTAGTTTTATAATGATGTTTACCTGCAGCTCCTGTTCACTTGTCTGCTTTCTACAGATTAACTTCTTAAAATATGCTTTGAACTCTGGTTTTTTTTTTTTTTTTACTCAAATACAGCATTGAAACTTTTCTTGAATGTCACTGTTCACCTCCATGTGTCTAACTCCACTGAATATCCCTTTCTGTTGTCATTGGTCCTATAGAGCCTCTCTTCCTCTGCTTCTCTGGCAGTACCCTTTTGAAATGTTTGCCACTTTATCTGACAGTGCACATTCAGTTTTCCCTCAGAAATGGATTCTGCTGTGGGCCTTTGGCTTTGTTTTATTTCATATGCTATCCTTGGGTGAGTTCATTTATTGGGAAAGCTTTATTTAGCATCTATATTATAACAACTTTAAATTGCTGTTGGTAGCTTAGATTTCATTTTTGCACTTTAGATGTCTGTGTCTCTGTACTTAGCATGTAGTCTGTACTTGGTTGCGTCATAGCCACTGTAAGCCCCATATGTACGTCTAAAACTGATGACTGCACATTTGCTCTTTTAGCAAAACTCTTTGCCCTTCTTTTTCTATTACAGTTTACTCAGTTGCACTCTAAATGATCTTTCTGCTTTTAGTTTTGTTCCCATCTCACATCACTGCATATAGTAATCTTCCTTAGAGTGATTCTTCTGAAGCAGCTCTGCATCATCATGTCTCTGCTCTTTCGTGCCATTAAATGACATTAGTGATCTGTCTTCTATCTCATCTCTCCTAACCCGACAGCCCACTCATGCATATACAACTTGGCCTTGTGTTCCTCTGAAATATTTCTCCTTCTACCTTTTGTATTACAAATCCTCATCTTTGAGACTTAGATTTATTAGTCATTTTTTTTTGAGGATTATTTTGCTAAATGTCTAAGGGCTAGGAACTTCTGATTATTACCATAGCAATCCGTGCTTTCCCTATCTTGCATTTATTTTATTGTGTGCTAGCTTTCTAGTACTGTGACAAACACCTGAGGTAATCCTTAAAAGGAGAAAAGGTTTATTTTGGCTCATGTTTTCAGAAGTGTCATTCCAAGGCTGTTGTTTCAGCCTTGTGGAGGCAGAGTACATTAATCAAGGTGAGAGTTAAATGGTAGAGAAAACCTCTTGACCTCTTGATGACCTGGCCAGAAAGCAAAAAGGGACAGAGGAGATGGCTAGAGTTCCCCTATAAACTTTAAGGGCACACTTCCAAAGACTTAACTTCCTGTCACTAGGCTCCATTTCATACAGGTTTTGTCAGCTCCCAATAGTGCCCCAGGCTGGGGACCAAACCTTTAGCACTTGAGCCTCTGCAAGACATTCGGGATCCAGACTATAATAGACTAATAGTGTAAAAGCCTGTTTACATCTATCGATATACTGCCCCTTGATGGTAGGGGCAGTGAGCTTTTCCTTTTAGGTTCCTAGTATCATAGTGCCTGGTACATAGCAAGCCCAATATTTGTTAGATGGTTTGATAAAGGATTTAGAACTGAAAATATATCTATGTGGTATATCAGTTCCAGGGTTTTCATGATAAATGATCACTTTCTGATGTTTGGTTCTTTTGCTAGAGTAATCATTTCAAATAAAGTTGTATTCAAAGGCCCAAAGCCTCTTTTTAATGTTTGTTTGTTTTAATGATTTTACTAGTTAAGTAGTTAGTTTTAAGACTTAGTTAAACCATTGTTTCTCAGGCTTGACTACTCATTAGTATTATCCGGGAAGTTTAAAAAAAGTGCTGTTGTCACAAATAAAGTATAGAATAGAATGTATTCTTGTTCTGGGGAGGTTTTCATCCATTGTCCTGTCTGTTAAAATAGATCAGTAGTGGCCTTTCTTTTCTTTGACAAAAGAAAAGGCAGTTAAGACTGTATTGTCTCATTTCTAGATGCTTTGTCATGAAGCTATCAGAAATTGGTATAGCTGCTGTCATGGTTATGTCGTTGGCCCCCAGGCCTCATGTATTTGCATTGTGCATTTGTGATTGGTTCATTGTCTAGCGCTTGGATTGGTGGTGTCAGTGCTACACCCTCCTAGGGAGTGGAGCCAGGATGTGATGTAATGGCAGGAAGAAGGAGTGTCTCTCTCTCTTTCCGGTTTTCTGCTTGCTGTTTGCAGCCACCATGAACTGTGGCCCCGCCATACCACCCTGCCTTGGAGCCAACTGAGTATGGACTGAAACCTCCAAAAACTGTTAAGAAATAAACCTTTCCTTTCCCAACTTCGGGCATCAGGTATTTTGTCTCAGTGATGAGTAAAAAGTAACTAAGACAGAATTTGGTACCAGGAGTGGGGGCATTGCTGTGACTATACCTGACCATGTTTTTCGAGAGGCTTTGGAAATGGCTTGTGGGCAGAGTTTGGAAAGGTTCGGACTTGTCGCCTGGATACATAGAGCTGGAGCAGCTGAGGCTGTTCTGTAGAGGAGATTCTGGTCAGAGCTCAGGAGACCAGAAGGCTGATAGAAAGCCTGATAGTAAAGACCAGGCTTGCGAGGTTTCTGCTGGGAAGGAGGACTGTATTGGTTGTTGGACTCCCTATGATGTGTGTTATGGCTTGGCAGAAAGTTTGTCTGCATTTTGCTCATGCCCAGAGACTTTGCCTGAGACTGAGATTAAGGGCAATGGACTGATTAATCTGGCAAAGGAAATTTCAAGGCAGTCAAATGTTGAAGCTGTGGCATGGCTATTGTTGGGGGCTTTTAGCCAGATCTATGTTGCAAATCAAGAGCAAAGAGCCCAGCAGGATAATTTAAAACACTGTGTGTTTGGCCAGAGGGAAAACTTCAGTAAAGCTGTTGATTGTAAAGATAGTGCTGAGACTTTGATTGCTGAGAAGAAACAGAGAGATAAGAAAGATGGCCACCAGGCATCCCAGGAAGCAGCGGGTCTCCACTCTTTGCAGCCCCACAACTGCAAAAGTGAAAGAATTTTCTCAGATGAGAAAGTTTCAGAGCACCATGCTCCAGAATGGCACGGGAGGCCACATGAGGTTCCAGAATGGCGGCAGCCACATGAGGTTCCAGAATGGTGGCAACATAGAAAAACTTTTCTTCACAATCGGGTTCACAGAGCCCAGCAATCTAGGCAATTGACCCCTATAGCCAAGAGAGAGAAAAGCTTGGCTACTGCTTCAGCTGGCAGCAGACCTTGGCAGCATCCATATGGTGCTGATTTTAGGTGTAAGGAGAATGCACAAATTCTGAGGGTAAGAAGGCTTCCACCTCGATTGCAAAGGGCCTGGGAGGCCAAGCAGTGTGCCCCTGAGAGGGCAATATGTAAAGATGTAAGGGTGAAGCCAAAGGTGCAGTGGAGAACCCAGAAGTTTGGAAAAGCCAAGAACGTGGATCATCCAAGGAAAGCTGCAAAAAGCGAGCAGACAGGGTTTAAGAGAAAAGCTGCAGGAGCTGAAATCCCTGGAAGTGCCGTGGGGGTGGAATCACCCAAGCCTTTTGGAGCTTGCAACCAGATTGCTTCAAATGGTGAGCATGGAACTCTAGGACTTAATGTTCGCCCTGCTGAATGTTGAACTTGCTTTGTTCCCAATGCCTTATATTCCCCCATTTGTAACTTTTGGAATGGTAATGTTTATTTTGTGCCTTTGCATTTCAGAAACGTTTAACCTTGTTTCACTTGTACAGGGGTTACAGCTAAGAGTTTGCCATAGATATTGGAGGAGACTTGGGACTTGGACTTCTCAGCAGTGCTGAAAATGTTAGGACTTTGGTAACTTTTGGAGATGGAAATCTCCAAAATGTCTTTTTGTATGAAGGTTGTACATGAGTCTTTGGGGGCCAGGGGTGGAATGTCATGGTTATGTCGGTGGCCCCCAGGCCTCATGTATTTGCATTGTGCATTTGTGATTGGTTCATTGTCTAGTGCTTGGATTGGTGGTGTCAGTGCTTACACCCTCCTAGGGGGTGGAGCCAGGATGTGATGTAATGGCAGGAAGAAGGGGTGTCTCTCTCTCTTGCTGGTTTTCCGCTTGCTGTTTGCAGCCGCCATGAACTGCGGCCCGCCATGCCACCCTGCCTTGGAGCCAACTGAGTATGGACTGAAACCTCCAAAAACTGTAAGAAATAAACCTTTCCTTTCCCAACTTTGGGCATCAGGTATTTTGTTTCAGCAATGAGTAAAAAGTAACTAAGACAGCTGCCCTCACCTGTTACGGTTTTGTGGTTTGAATAGCTGCTGTTGTATATCATATGCTTCTTTGTAATGGATTGACAGAGTAACTCCTTAGAGGCTGGTCAGATGTGAGTAGGAAAACTTTGTTATTATCACCAGAAGGTTGTTATTTAATCATTTTTAGTTTTAATGCTTTTTTTCTTAGGCATGAGCCACCACACCCCATTTTTAAATGTTATTTCTTCTTTTCTTTCTTTTTTTCTTCTTTGCTTTTAGGGCTGAAACATCTCGCAGCTAGCTAGTTGAATTTTGGGAAGTTACTGCTTTTGGTAACTTTGGGGAATCTGGTTAATTTTTAAAATATTTTTTAAAAATACGAGCTCACAGTGAATGCATTTATTTGTGATAGTAATAGATAGAATCTATTTTCTGCTACTAAATTAGTATACTATTTAGGATCTGGTCATTGGATAGAACTTCTGTATATTTAGAGCCTTAGAAGGATTTGAGGCAACCCTAAATTTGTTCTCTTCTCTCTCTCTCTCTCTTTTTTTTTTTTTTGGTGGTGGGGATGAAACTCATGACCTCGTGCTTCCCAGGCAGGCACTATGCCACTGAGCTAATCCCCAGCCCTGTTCTCTTCTCTTGATTTTTGTACCAGCCCGATTTTAGTACTGTGGCATTTAGAAACTAATACATTCTTGGTGCATTGTTTACAAGTAACATTTAATGAATGTAAGACTGAAAGACTTAATTGCATCAGTGAGTATCATAGCTTTGAAAAACTTAAATGGTTAAATGATTATAAAGATTTTACTGTTGTCCATTAGCAAACAAACGAACAAAAAAAGAAGATAAAATACTAGACCTATTAGGAGGACACAACAAAACAGATTGGACTGTTTACCTTTCTTTTTATTCCCTAGGACATTTACATAGTAGTTTAAAAAAAATCTTCATATAAATTCTATTTTGCAGCAAGCTAAGAATTTTTCATGATTGGTTAATGCTCTGGATAAATCTCTGTTTTCAGAATAGGCCTGTGTCTAAAAATCGATTGGAGCTTGAGTTAAGCAGTTGATGGGTAGGTATAACCTCTTAAGTTCACAGTCATCATTGCTAGTGTGAAAAAAATTAATGTGGATAACTTGCTTAACCTTGGATGTGGGAGAGTAGGAGTTGAGAAGATGTCTATACTTTTAGCTGTTTTGGCTGCTAATTCTTTCATGTTGCCCATTGTCTCTTTAACTTTGGGCTTCTAAGTCCATTGGAGGCTTTCTTAAAGAGAGTGGGCTTATAAAATAATACATATTTTTTCCTTTGCTAGTGACAGTATGAAAACATCTTTTGCTTTTAAATTTAGTCTTTTATGATGAGTTGTCTTAGAAAAATACTTATTCTGGGTGCAGATTTTTCATTTTTTGCCTCTCCCACCTTCACAGCAGGCACAGTTGGCTTTCCATCCAGACAGTGAATTTCCTTGCTTTTCAGCTGAGGAAGTGCAGCCCACAAACCAAAGGTCTCAGCTTGTGCTTGACAGGACTTTGTTAAGTGAGTCTTGAATTATTCATTCTCCTTCCTCTTCCTGCTGTTCATATCAAGTTCCTGCTGTGTCTTTGGGGCATCTTGCCAGTCTTCAGCATAATTAATTTCCATGCTAGGTGCTGTGTAAGTTGTGTATGTGTCTATGTGTGCATGTGTGAGGTATGTGCCTCTGTTTAAGCTCTATGAGAGCTATATTTTAAGAACATGTAGATAAAAACACAACAGCTCAGCTCCAAATTGCTAAAAATGTAGTAGACTTGGTGTCTAACAAGGAGTGATCAAACTATAAGGTGAATATTTAAGCTTTTAAAAAATTATCATATTGCCATGAATCCACATCAAAGTATTCCCCCTTGCTTCAAAGACTTCCCCATCATTCTTGCCACTTTCTGAAACAGTTCTGGAAGTCCTCTTTCATGAGTGTCTTTATAAGACGTGACCAAAAAATGCGGTGAATGCAGCAGCAGTGTCATTGAAAAGAAAGGCAGGCTTGTAAAAACCTTGCATCGTGTTCTCATTGCCTTATTCACTAGCATCTGGCACCATACAACTCACAGCTACACAACTTGGCTCTTCCTCAAAGTCAAAATAGCTGTGAAAGGGTAAACATTTTGAATCAGTTGTGGACATCAAGACAGCTAGGACAGGGAAACTATGAAGGCATTCATAATAGAGGACTTTCAGGACTGCTCTGGAAAGGGGCAAGAATATTGGGATAAGCATGGGCAAAGTGAGAGGGGACTATTTTGATGGGAATCTGTCTTGTACTGTAATAAATTTTAAAAAATTTAAATGTTGGATGGAAGACAAGATGGCGGACTGGTAGGTAGCAGGAGAGAGACCCTCTCTGAGAAAGACAGCTCAAATGCCAGAATAAAACACCCTGGAGACCCAACAGAGAGAAATGGACTCTCACAACCCAGGAAGAAACTAAAGTGCAAAAAACCGCTCGAATATGAGGTCCTGGGGCTACTATTAGTGAAGATAAGATCAGCGAGCATGGTGCCCTCCTCAAGCCGCCTGAATTTCTGCCTGGCCTGAACAAGCGATCTGCACCGAAGTGACTGGCTTGAGCCGCCAGAGCGCAGAGCTGAACAGCCCTGCATGCAGCTTGCTCGGACCGGCCCTGCACGCGACCCACCCAGAGGCACCGTGAATTCCCACCGCAGCCATGCTGAAGTTGGAGGTCGGGGAGCCCAGCAGTTCTCGGGGACTGGCATCAACACGTGGTGAGTGATGGGAATAAGACCCTCCCACGGGAAAGGGGAAACCGACTGGACGACATGTTGGATGTGGGCAGGACAGCCCTAACTCCATAAGGAAGTGGCTTCAGCTGGTTGCTCCCCTCGCCAAGCGGATTGGTGGAATCTGCTTGGACTAGGCTGCGCCCCTGGTGGGGACCCAGTGGGTTGCTACAGTCTTACTCCCTGAGATCAGTGCACACTGACACAGTGAAGGCCTGCAAAGGTTGACTGGCCCAGGAGGGAGGAGCTAGCGCACACTCCCCATGGGTGAACTCTA
The DNA here is from genome assembly GCA_004027295.1 of Dolichotis patagonum. NCBI lineage: Eukaryota > Metazoa > Chordata > Mammalia > Rodentia > Caviidae > Dolichotis > Dolichotis patagonum. The sequence goes on along the minus strand of PVJX010011468.1, from coordinate 674 downwards.
ATCTCTGATAACCTATTGAAGAGGGCTAAAGCTCCTAGCCTGCGCCCTCTGCGCTTCTAGTCTTAACCAACAAGAAAAGGGTCTGGGAATTACACTGTACACTTGTATGGAAGGATCCAAAAACATGACGAAAGGGAGAAATAAGAAAACACTCCCAGCCCCCAACCCTGAGAACATTGATCCAGGAGAGGTAAATACAAAAGAGATTGAGGGCAGCAAGAATGCAACATCAAACACAGTGTTAGCGGACATAAAGAGATATCTTCAGGACCTCGTAAGCGGGGCCAAAACTGAAATATTAATTCAAATTAAACAAGAGATAAGTAGATTAATAAAAGAAGGACTGGGCACCTCTCAAGAAGACACAGACAGAAGAAACACAAAAGGAGAGAAAAATTTAATGAAGAATTCAGAAAAAACCTAAAATTCATGAAGCAAATTCAAAGAGATTATCAGGAAAGTAAAGACTCCACATAAAGCTGGCAAAACTGCTTGAAAGAAACCAAAGATAGACTATCAAAAATTGAACACAGGCTTGCAATGTGGGGTCATGAAAGGGAAGATCTCTTAAAAATAACAAGGGAGCAGGCAATAAAGATACAAAGACTGGAAGATGACAAGAGGATCTATAACTTAAGAATAAAGTATGTGAATGAAGAAGCAGGAATCAAACC
>PVJX010011467.1:0-53448 GCA_004027295.1 Dolichotis patagonum | reverse complement strand
AGCTGCTGAGTTCATATCCACACCCCTAGGACAGGGGATTGTGCCCCGGGGGCTCTGACAGGCCCAGTTAACCATGCCCAGCTTCTGCATCTCAATTGAGAGCCAGGAGTCTACAGAGAGGTGGAGGTTGCCTGGGGTGAGTTCCAGTGACCTGGGGAGAGTTGGAGATCTACATTCCAGCTTTTGAGTTCTTGGGGAGCTACCGGGATGCTGGACTCGGTCCAGCAGATTGCAGGGTCTCAGTCAGCCATGCTTTGTGGCCTTGTTTCAGTCCAGGAGGCAGGAACCTTGCTCAAGGACTCTGGGCTCAATTGGGCTGGCCTGGAGACAGCATATGACCAGCACTGCCAGCTGCTGTGTTCAATATCCACACCCCTAAGACAGGGGATTTTGTCCAGGGATTTCTCTGGCCCTAGTTCTCCACATCCTGCTTCTGCCTCTAAATTTAGGGGGCCAAGTACCCGCAGAGGAGCTGAGACTGCTCTAGTAGCTGAGGATGCAGGAGATTTGCAACACACACAGAGGAAGCTTTGGAACACCACTCAAACAAAGGAAATAAAGAAAAATGACAAAAGGAAAGACCAAAAGGCAGGCCCAAATCACCAGCCCATCCCAAGAAAGCCTGGGAGCCATGTTCATAGAAGAAAATGGAAGCCATACACCTGAAATGACTGAAATGATATCAACTGAGATAAAGAAGCAACATAGTTTCCCTATGGAGACATTCAAATTAGAAATAATTTCCCAGGTAAAAGAAGAAATGATAAAAGTAGTGAAAGAAATAGTGAACACATCTAGTGAAGACACAGCCAAAAAATTAGAGGAACAAAGCAAACAGATAGAATCCCTGAATGAACACTATAAGAAACAAGCAGAATGCATAAAGCAGATCCAAAGAGATATACAGGAAATCAAAAATTGTATTGAAAGCTGTAAAAACCATCTCAATAAAACTGAAGATAGAATTTCTAACCTTATCTGAAGATAATGTGGCAGCTAGTGAACAGGAAACGAAAGATCTTTTAAAAATAACAAAGAATCAGGAAATAAAAATCCAACAGCTGAAAGATGATGCAAAGAAAAATAATATTAGATTAATAGGGATAAATGAAAAAGAAGGGAATAGCCAAAATGATATCCAGAGGCTATTTACAGAAGTTATAGCTGAAAACTTCCGAAACATTAGAATGGCAACTGACATTTGGATAAGTGAAGCATGCAGCACTGAAAATAGCCTTAACCAAGATAAAACTACACCCAGACACATAATAATCACCATCCCAGAAACCCACAATAAGAACAGAATACTAAAAGCTGATAGAGAGAAAAGACAGATCACATATAAAGAAAAACCTATCAGAATCACAGCAGACTTTCCAACACAAACAATGAAGTCAAGAAGAGCATGGAGTGAAGTATTTCAGATCCTAAAGGAAAACCACTTCCAACCCAGACTGACATACTCTGCAAAACTGTTCTTCAAAATGGATGGAGAAATAAGATACTTCCATGGTGAAGAACAGCTGAAAAGTTTCATGACCACAAAACCAACCCTACAAAGAATACTGAAAGATATTCTAGATAAACATAGGATAAACCCACCAAGCAAGGAAGACAATTAAATAGAATGGAAAGCTGAAGATACAACAGCAGAAAGATAACATGTCAACAATAAAGCAATATATAACAGTTATAACCATTAATGTAAATGGCCTCAACTCACCAATCAAAAGAAACAGACTGGCAGAATGGATCAAGAAACAACATCCACCCATATACTATCTATAAGAAACCCATCTTACCCAAAAGGAAACCCATAGACTGAAAGTCAAAGGGTGGAAAACTGTACTTCATGTAACAGGAAACAAAAAAAAAGCAGGAGTAGCAATCCTGTTTGCAGACAATGTGAACTTCAAACCAAGAATGATCCAAAGAGATAAAGAAGGTCACTATATACTAGTTAGGGGAAAACTTCAAGAGGAAGAGATAACGATCTTAAATATATATGCACCAAATTCCAGAGCACCCAGCTACACAAAGCAAATATTAACAGAAATGCAAAGTCAAATAAGCAATAACACAATTATGATAGGAGATTTTAATACACCATTGATACAGAGGGACAGATCAACTAGACAGAAAAACAGCAAAGAAATAACAGAACTGAATCATACCTGTGAACCAATGGACTTGATAGATGTATATAGAGTTTTCCATCCAACAACATCAGAATATACATTCTTCTCAGCAGTACATGGGACATTTTCTAAAATAGACCATATACTAACCCACAGAAAATATTTAAGTAAATGCAAAAGAACTAAAATTATCCTATGCATACTATTGGATCATAGTGCCATGAAACTAGAAATTAATGATAAAAGCAACTGCAAAAACCTCACAAACACATGGAAACTGAGTAATACACTTTTGAGCAATCAGTGGGACATGGAGGAAATTAAAGAAGAAATTAAACAATATCTACAAGCAAATGCATATACAAACAAAACTTACCAGAATTTGTGGGATGCAATGAAAGCAGCCCTCAGAGGAAAATTTATTGCACTGAGTTCCCACATCAGGAAGACAGAATGAACACAAATAAACAACCAGATGCTACAACTCAAACATCTAGAAAAAGAAGAGCAAACCAAGCCCAAAGCCAAAAAAAGGGAGAAAATTATAAGAATTAGAGCAGAAATTAATGCAATAGAGACTAAGAAAACAGTACAAAGGATCAATGAATCAAAGAGTTGGTTCTTTGAAAGAATAAATAAAATTGATAAGCCCCTGGCCAACCTTATTTAAAAAAGGAAAGAAAAAACTCAAATTCATGCAATAAGAAATGAAAAAGGTGAAATTATCACAGACCCTGTGGAAGTACAGAAGATCAACACCTATTTCAAAAACCTCTGCTCTCATAGGTTCGACAACACTGAAGAAATAGACATATTCCTAGATACATATGAACTACAAAGCTGGATCAGGAAAATGTAAAAATGCTGAATAACCCAATTTCTATTACTGAAATTTAAAATGTAATTTTAACAAAGAAGAGCCCAGGCCCAAATGGATTCACTGCAGAATTCTACAAGATATACAAAGAAGAGTTAATGCTGACACTCCTCAAACTCTTCAATGAAATTGAAAGGGAAGCAATTCTTCCTAAGTCATTCCTGGAAGCAAATATTACTCTAGTATCAAAACCTGAGAAAGACCCAACTAAAAAAGAGAATTATAGGCCAATCTCCCTAATGAACATAGATGCAAAAATTCTCAATAAAATATTAGCAAACAGGATGCAGCAAATCATCAAGTAGATCATTCACCCTGACCAAGTGGGATTCATCCCAGGAATGCAGGGATGGTTCAACATATGTAAATCAATAAATGTAATTCACCATATCATTAGAGCCAAAAGTAGGAACCACATGATCATCTCTATAGCATGCAGAAAAAGCTTTTGATAAGGTCCAACACTCATTCATTATAAGAACCTTAGAGAAGATTGGAATAGATGGTCTTTACCTCAATGTGATAAAGGCCATCTATGATAAATCTACAGTCAGCATCATATTAAATGGCCAAAAACTGAAAGCCTTTACCTTAAAATCAGGTACAAGACAAGGATGTCCCCTGTCACCGCTCCTATTTAACATAGTACTGGAAATACTAGCCAGAGCAATTAGACAAGAGAGAGAAATAAAAGGAGTAAAGATAGGAAAAGAGGAAGTTAAATTATCATTATTTGCAGATGACATGATACTTTACATAGAAGACCCCCAAAACTCCATTGAAAAACTCCTAGATATAATAAATGAATTCAGCAATGTAGCTGGACACAAAGTCAATACTCAAAAATCAATAGCATTCCCATACACTAACAACAAAAATACTGAAAGAGAAGTAAGAGAAGCCACACCCTTCACACTAGCATCCAAAAAGATGAAATACTTAGGAATTAATCTCATGAAAGAAGTAAAAGAGCTATACAAGGAAAATTATAATACCCTGAAAAAAGAAATCAAAGAGGACCTCAGAAAAAGGAAAGACATCCCCTGTTCATGAATAGGAAGAACAAACATTGTGAAAATGGCCATTCTCCCAAAATTACTATACAGATTCAATGCAATCCCAACCAAAATATCACTAGCTTACCTCATAGATCTAGAGAAATCACTCCTAAAAATTCATCTGGAACCAGAAGAGACCTAGAATAGCACAGTAGATTCTAAGGAGCAAAAGCAAGGCAGGAGGCATCTCAATCCCTGATTTGAAATTATACTACAAAGCTACAGTAATAAAATCAACATGGTACTGGAATAAAAACAGACCTGAAGATCAGTGAAAAGATTGGAAGATACAACCACAACCACAAACTTACTCAACCACCTTATCTTTGATAAAGGGGCCAAACATGTTCGCTGGAAGAATGACAGTCTCTTCAACAAATGGTGCTGGAAAAATTGGCTATCCATATGCAGAAGACTAAAACTAGACCCATGCCTATCACCATGTAGTAAACTAAAAATGGATCAAAGATCTAAATTTTAAAACAGAAACACTAAATCTGTTGGAAGAAAAAACAGGTAAAAACCTCAAAGATATAGGGGTAGGTAGAGAATTCATGAACAAGAATCAAACTGCATGTGAAATACTTCCCAGAATCAATAACTGGGACCATATCTCATTAAAGTGTTTCTGCATGTCAAAAGAGATTTCCAGCAGAGTGAAAAGAAAACCCACAAATTGGGAAAAAATCTTAATGGATTGTCCCTCAGAAAAAGGACTTCTATCTAGAACTTATAAAGAATTAAAAAAAATCAGATGCTCGAGATTCAAAGACCCAATACAAAAATGGGCATCTGAAATGAATATACAGTTCTCAGAAGAAGAAATACGAATGGCAGATAAATAAATGAAAAAATGTTCATCATCATTAGTCATGAGAGAAATGCAAATTAAAACCACACTGAGATTCCATCTCACCCCAGAAACAATGGCCAGGATAGAAAAAACTACCGACAACAAGTGTTGGAGAGGCTGTGGGGAAAAAGGAACTCTTCTGCACTGTTGGTGGGAGTGTAGACTGGTGCAACCACTGTGGAGGTCAGTCTGGAGATTCCTCAAACAGCTGGGTTTGGAGGTCCCATTTGACCCAGCTATTCTATATCTAGGCATATTCTCAGAAGATCTGAAAACATCATACCACAGTGATATACGTGCACCCATGTTTATAGAAGCACAATTTGTAATAGCCAGACCTTGGAAACAACCTAAGTGTCCATCAACTGAGGAATGGATAAAAAAGTTGTGGTATTTTTATACAATGGAGTACTACTCATCTATAAAGAATGATCACGTTGAAATATTTATAAATAAATGGACACGACTTGGGACCATACTCATAAGTGAAATAAACCAGACTCACATGTGTAAATACCATATAGTTTCCCTAGCATGAGAGTTGATAAGAGTATATAAGATTTTATGGTAAGCATGAGCCCCCATCTCATAGCTTTGAAGACTTTCAATGTTTTAATTCATCAGTTGGAATGATTTTATTCTGTTTTGTTTGGCTATATCATGCATGATGGTATGAACAGCTGTTTTGAAGAAAACAAAACATTATGACAGCTATTGCTGATTTAATATCATCCTTCTTAGAAGTCCTACCAGGCTTCTATTCTTCTATTACCATTGGTTCTATCAATCACATTGTGTCTTTTTGGATTTGAATATGTGTGATAGTATAAACAAAATTTTTTTTATCAGAAACGAGATATTATAGTACCCATTGATCATTCTCTATTATTTGGTTCAGAATGCCCTGTAATTCTTTCACTATTTGAATGGTTTTATACTATTTTGTTATGTTTGATATCATTGTATTTGAAACTATGCTCAACTACAGCAGAGAAAGAGATATTGTGACAGCTACTGTTAATGTCTGGTTGTCTTAATGTAAAGTACTGTGTTGCCTATGTTGTCCTGTTCTGATCTGCTCTGTTCTGCCTTCTTTTGTTTTATTCTCTTTAAAATAAAAAAAAAGAATATCTTCTTTTGGTTTCCCATTAAACCTGGTAATTTTAATATTATCTTTGCAAAAGAAACATGAAACTTTGGAGGAAATTTATGCATATTTTACATGCGTGTTTGGCTATGTATCTGAGTTAAGAACAAAGACTGGACTATGATATATAAAATAATAAATATAATTTATTTAATAGGGAACTAAACAACATTATAGACTATAATAGTAATATTCTTTGTAATGTCAAAGGAAGAAAGAAAATGAAAGAGAGAAAGAGAGAGAGAGAGAGAAGAAAGAAACTCAAAAGCCAAAAACCAATTTCACTTGGAGTCACTAGAAACAGTTTTCCTCTTGTACATTTAAGAGAAAGTTCTTCTTAGGCTACTTGAAACCCGCCTGGCCAAACATTTCAGTTCCGGGACCACTGCAGTTTTGTGTCTGGACCTATAGTCTTGATTTTATATTCTTCTATTTCTCCCCCCAACTTTTGAAAGTTACCATTTTAAAGGGGGAGAAATGTAATTCGCCTCATGTTTCCAGCAGGTTCAGCCCAGTCATGATAGTCAAGTCTTTCTTTGAAACTCCATTTTTCAGTTCATTCTGTTAAATACTAGATTTGGGACTGCTGGATATAATGATAGTTCTGCATTTTTTACTTGTCAAGTTGCCAACATACTGATTTTCAAGGCATTTTTGTCATTTGATAATCTCACCAACATTTTACTGAGGTCCGGTTGCTCCAAATCCTACCAACATTTAGCATTTATTTGTTGATGGTAGCCATCCTAATGGTTACAAGATGATTCATCTTTGTGATTTTTGCTTGCTTTTTTTAATTAGTAGTGGTAGGAGCATCTTTTCGTAGGATTATTGGCCACTCATATGTTATCTTTAGAAAATGTCTATTCAACTCATTTGATTTTTAATACTTGTCTGATTTTTTATTGATGTTGATGATTTGTAGAACTTGTTATAGATTTTGTACACAAGCTTCTTTCACTTATATAATTTGTGAGTATTATTTTCCATTTTGTGAGCTGCATTTTCACTCTGAAAGTTCTGCCCATTGACACACAAAAGATTTTATATTTGATACAGCCTTGCTTACTATTTTTCATTTTATGAAAATTGCTATGATCAATAATTCTATTGTTATATTCAATATCATGAAACTTTTCTCTGTTGTTCTCTACCAGAGCATTAATGCCTAATTTTTTTAAACAAATTGTTATGTTTAACCTTGATGCATTCAATGTGATCAATGAAACAAAAAGAAATGGCTTTGCGTTTGTGTGTCCATGTTCACGGCTGTAAAGACTAATCTATTTTGATGTGCATATCATAAACTTATCCCTGAAATAAATGATAGTCTATTGCAAACACTGGAAAATGTACCAAGAAAGGAAGTTGGTAAATAAGTGTTTCTTTGGATTTTTTTTTTTTTTTTTTATACCGGGGATCAAACTCACAACTTCCTGTCGCCAGGCAGGTGCTTACTCCACTGCGCTAAATCCCCTGCCCTTGTGATTTTTTTGTAAATGTTTGCCTCCTAAGTACTTTTTTCTTCAGAAATATTGGGAATCGAGCCCAGGGCTTCAAACTGAGCTTCATCTCCATACTGGCACTTTTGTTTTCAGTTTAGTAGAAACAAAGTACTTCTAAGTAGCTAAATCCGCTAGGTCGGGCTCGAAGGTGTGATCCTCCTGCCTTAGCCCTAGTGCTAGGATTTGAGAGTGGCCCACCATTCCCGCTCCTCTTCATCTTTGTCTAGCTCTCTCCCACCCTTCTCTGGTTTTTAAAGCCAGTCTTTCTTCTTCAGGACGAAATAACCCCTCACCACCGCAAAAGCCTTCTTCCACTTTGCCCGCCATGTGCATGTCATTTCTGAGTTAGTGCATGCTTACTTAAATCATCTACATACAGGGTGAGCACCAGTCTCTAAAATGTTTCCAAGTAGAACTGTTTCTGAGTCAGGTTTTTTAAAGAGCATTTTTACGTGTATATAATAAGCTAGGAGATGAGGCCTGCTCTGCCCTGTATCTGGATGGTGGTCCCTCAAATGCTGAGTCATAAAGGCTTGATCAGCAGCTCCAGGCACTGTGGGAAGGTGGTGGAAACTTTAGGAGCTGTGGCATAGTAGGTGAAAGTCAGGTCCTTGAAAGCATACCCTGGAAGGGGTATGCTTTCCAACTCATTGCTTTCCAACTACCATGAGGGTGAAATGGTTTTCACCTTCTACATATTTCCACCATCATAGTTTTCTTCACCATGGGCTCAGAGTAATAACACCAAGAAAACATGAGCTGAAACCATGAGATAGAACTAAGCATTTCTTTCTTTTATGTTGTTTGTCTCAGGTGTTTATAACAGTAGCAGACATTGACAACAGGACAGATGTCTAAACATGAAATTGATTTGTATTCATCTACAATTTATTTACACAGGCTAAATTTATTTTTATAATATTTCTAATAATACCTAAAGTCTAAAGAAATGGCATTATTAATTCATTTTCAAGTAATTATCAAATACTACTGTATTTGTTCACATTTAAATAAGTGAGAGAAAACAACATGGTGATTTGCACAGAGAAAGCATGATACGAATTAATAAGTGGCACATTTTAGGAACAAGTGTTTATTGTAGCTTAGATTTTATTACCATTGATTTTGATGTTTTCTTCATGAGAATTTATAGTAATGACATAGACACATGGCACTGTCTATGCATGAAAAATTGTTCAGCTTTTATATAGAAATGTAAATGGTGGACAAAGGCCACCTAGAGTTTAGGAAGAGCAATCATTCTAAAAGGGTGGATCTAACAGTTATAGCACTACCTAGAAATTTAGGAAACATGTAAATTTTCATTCTCCTTATAGCCTTACTGAGTCAAAACATCTGATGGTGAGTTACAGAAGTGTTGTTTAACTAGCCCTGCAAGTAGACCATCTATATGGTAATATCTTAAAAACAATGATCTGGGGTAAATTATTCCATCCAAATTCGCTTTCATTACTGAAGGAGTCTGCGATTTAAAGAAATTTTATGGTAATTTGGAATTTTGTCAAATTAGCAAATATTTCTTATATATACTTACTTTTCTGACTTAGATAAGGTTTCATATCTCAAATCTTAATCTGCACTATGCAATGTTAAGAAGACTGGAAATTAATTTTCCTACGGTGTTTGAAGGTGGGACCCTTGGAAGTTGAGTAGACCTGGTAAAGACCATCAGGCCTGGGGCTCCCATAATGCATTCCTAGTGGCTCTCTATGAAGAGGGAGAGAGACCGGAGAGACACACAGATGGCTGCCCTCCCTGTCTTTTGTCAGGTGATGCTATTCACTGCTCCCTGAAATGGTTATCTGAGTACCCACTATGAGCTCAAAGCGATGAGTTTGCCAGATCTTCAACTGAACCCTCCAAATCTGTGAGAGCAAAGAAAATATTCTCTTTATAAATTGATAGTCTCAGATATTTTATACAGTAATGCAAAGCTGACAAGCAATGATCAATCTAAACTCTACAAATTCTATTACATGATAAATTTCAGCAGTTATTCCCTGGATGATGGCAATTATATGAGTTTCTTAAAGACTTGTTTCAATTGACTGTCCACATATTAAACACTGCAGTGAAAAGTTATGTCATTTTTCATCTCCATTTTCTACAAGCTGCATATATAAATGCTGGATCAAAAATTTTCCTGCTCTTACCAAGCACACATGTGGCTATAGATACTTTAGGGAAATCGTTATGATTACAGTATGGGCAATAAGTGGGCAAATGATCATTGTTGCTTCTGGAATTCAATACATACAGGATGCCTAGGTATTGAATATATGTTGTGTTTTAATTAACATAAAAAAGAACTTGCAAAATAGTAAGTGGGGGGGCAAGCACTAATTCAGAAAATCATGAATGTACATATCGATAGACATTGTGGTAGATTACTGCTTTGGAGACAGGTGACAGCAAACCGTGATTGAACCAGATAAACACTGCAGTGAAGGAGATTGTTGTCTCCATAAAGTATGACCCCTAGCTCTGCAGGGCCTGTAGCCACAGTGAACGATGCAGTTCCTGTTGTCTTGGTTTCTCCTGCTTCTTCTGCATTCTCACACTAAGGATAAGGATATGGCTCCAGTGTTCTCAGTCTCAGCTACATAATTCATCCAGAGTTACAAATGCATTTCCTTAAAGGTGAGGAGACATTATAAAAAATGATTACATACATTTTTTCCCCCAGATTTTACTAGAGAAAAGGGAAATCAGCTACACAACCAGCTTAGGCAAATCAGGATGTCCTCTGCAACTGTTTGCTCTTCAAAGCTACCTAATGGGAGTAAAGTGAGAAATTACGTGCTCAGCTCTCATGGAGGAGAGAAACTTCAAGTGTTTTGACTTACAACCCCAAGACAATTTTTTTTTTCATTTGTAAGAATCACCGCATAGTAGTTTTTCTGGTGGATATTCACCCTCTTTTTTTCTTCACGGTAAAAATAACTAGCCACTCTGCCTGGCAAAAGATTCTGAAGCTTCCCAGAATGCTGTCAAGACTGGTGTTATGAGACTCAATTCCAGCTAACGTGTGACAAGAAGTGGAATAAACAACTCCTAGGAAATTTTCCTGAACAAGGTTTATTTGTCTTTTCTTTGCCCTTTTCTACCTTTCTCCTGAGGGATGATAATGTGATGGATGGAGCTGCAGCAACCATCCTGCTCCATGAATGAAAGCAAATATGCTTGAATTGCAAAGCAAAAGATAGTTATTTCCCAATTCTGATTAATGATATATTCCCCATGGAAGCCCAGTGATTTACATTTATGGTAAAAAAAATACAATTTCATTTCCAAGTTTAGTATCTGTGTTATATGATCATATTTGGAAGTTTGGAGAAATACCTGCAGTTTCTCACAAAAGAAAATTTTTAAGTTTCAATACACTTGTGTAGCACATTGTATATACAAACATTTTCTTGATAGATTTAATCTTCATGTGCCTTTCCTCACAAGAGACTCAATGTTGATTTCAACCTTGATTACATTCTTTATGTAACTATGCCAAGACACAATGATTTACCTTTGACGTAAGATACAATGCCAATAAACAATGTTATTAACAATTGAATAAATGTTTATTTTCATTCTATAAGCATTGATGTTGAGTTATTAAATTTTTATTTCTTCAAATATTTCAAACTGATTAAAAATATGATTTTAATTATTCCTATGTCTTCTTTATATAAAGTAACTGTTTCTATGACAAAATATTCAAAGCATGATAAGATATTACAGAGTACCTAGTGTTAAAAGCATGGGTTTGATAACTTGAAAATTATTTCTAATTTATAAGACATAACATTGTATAATATGAACTGCTTTAAGTCAGTAAGATTTATTACTCTTGATTTTACAAAAAAACTCACAATTTTCAACTGTCAGCCTTATAGAATAAGTGCTGTTAAATGATAATGAATTACTGGAAGGCATACAAAGAATACATTTAGACTATTCAGATTTATCAAATACAAATACATCCTGGTTTGTTATTTCATTGTGCAAACCTAATACAATATAAGCACAACCTTAATCAGTTTACCGTTCTGATTAGTCATTATAATCTAGCCAATTTCCTTCATCCATCTTGATTAGAATGCATTAGTAGCAAGGGAAGGGAAATGAGTTATCATTTATTAAGCTGTATATGCCAGGCTTTGTGGAATATTAAACCGTAACACTTCCATCATGTCCATAACCCCATTGATTGCTATAGTAACTATTGATAGCTACTGTACAAACAAAAAAACACAAATCAAAAAACCAAAAAACCTATTCACAGATTTCCTTTAATGAGCCAAACTCAAACAGTGGAAAAGCGGTGTACTCATTATTTTCAAACTTGTGTATTGGAGACCATAAATTCTTCATTTCTAACTAAGGAAATAGATATTGCCTAGTCAGCTTTTGAGTTCATAAGACAAGATACTTGACACATGCAATCTAAAGGAGAACAGATTTACTTTTTGGTTATGAATTGCTGGCTCCAAGGCAGGGGCAATGTGGTGGAGAAACCTGCTCAACTCATGGCAGCCAGAAAGCAGAATGGGCTAGAAAGAACCACAGAGGAAGTTGCCAGGGACCAGATGCAGTCCCCAAGGTCCTGCCCTAGTGACTCATTTTTTTCTAGTAGCCCTTCTTCCTCGTTGTTCATTCAACTAAGAACTCACGAAGATATAACCCTTTGACGAGCATAGTACCCTCACAATCCAATCACCTTTCCTGAAACCTCTTACCCCAGTCATGTGGACAATCAATATTAAGTATTGCCCTTCAAGTTAATTTTGCTCACTTGTCTACTGTTCTGTAAGCCCCAAGACACTATCATTTATGAATATAACTGTGACTTCCTTGTTAGCTGGCACCATGATATCAGGTTGGGGTCATCTAGGGAGAGTTAGTAACAACAGCCAATTGTGGAGACTGGCAGAACTTATTGGTTTACCAAGGATGGTCATGTTTAAGACATGGAAAGCTACAGGGATATGAAGAGGCATATAAGGAAGGAAGCAGTTAAGTATGTCACCTATGCATGGGTTGGCTTTAAGTGTTAAGTTTTGTTATATCCAAAGTATCCTCAGGCATACTATAATTTAAGACATCAACTAATAATTTTGTAGTCATATCATTCATAACAGAATGATGTGACAAAAAAGTACAAATGGACTTGCTTTTATGGAACTTTGGTTGAATGAGAAAGATACATAACACAATTTTAATCAATTGTACATATGTGATTACAAGTTTTGATAAATACTTAGAAGATAAATATGAAATGAGCAATTAAATCACAGGATGGGAGCGGTAGGAGTATGTCGGTGATAGAACATGTGTTTGGCATGTACAAGGCCCTGGGTTTAAGCCCCAGCATCAGAAAAGCATAACAAAAAGAATATGACTTAGGAGTTGAGTTGTTCCTTAGTCAGTGTCATTTTTCTGAGGCCACTAAAATGAGAAACACTGGCTAACAAAGAGAGGGAGGGGAAATATCCAAGTGGGAGATTAAAAACCAACCGAGAACCACAAGGAAAGTATACACAATGGAATCTGGGGTTAAACACATGAATAGAGAAAGAGAAGAGATAGCTTGAACCTGATATGTTACAGTGGAGAGAGCAGGAATTCACTTCTTTATGACAAAAGCTATGTACTTAGGGTTTTAAAGGAGAGGATATGGAGATACAAATTACAAAGAATAATTATATTGTGCAGTAGATCAAAACATGTAAGTGTATCTAGTTTTATAAAATGTTTGAGAAAACATCTGTAGAACTTTCAGAAGCTTAATGTTTATTCTTTGAGCATTTCCACAGTAAAGTCTTAAGTAGAACCACACTGAGCTTGAAGTTTTTGGCCATTTCAATTTCCATGAGCAAAAGGAGCAACATGGTTAAACTTCCGTGCTATCATTCGAAATGAGCTAGAACTCATCTCAAAATCAGATATTTTGTGACTATATTTTCTAGAGCCAAGCCCACACACTGCCACGCAGCCATCTCTAGGCTGAGAATAGTTTGGCACCTGTCTACACAGTAGCAAAACAGTATGTGTGGGGAAATAAACTGTTTTATTAGTGGTCCAATCTGCATGCTCCAACTGGAATTAATATACCCAGATCTCTTTGAAGACCTGAGTGTAATAACATAAACCAACAAGAGAAGATATTAGTGACTCCAATCAATAAAATATAATTTTATTGAAAAAAATCACCACAGAAAGCTAAGCTGTTTCAAGTGGATAAACAATGCAAATAAACACGTGAAGGCAAATGAGCTACAGCAATTAAATTAATTTCTTTCATGATAGTCTATTGTCAAATACAGTAAAAAAAACACACATACACTTACTGATGTACACACACACAAACCTACACCAGTTTACTCAAGACTTGAACAGTCTTGCATTTGGTTCTATCAGGAAATGAAAACCTAGACAGGAAGGAAGATGGAAGAGTTTAGAATTTCACTGGCCCTGGTAGTGGGGAAGGACCTAGGTGATGAGAGATGGAATAGTGGATTAGTTAGACACAGTACAGCAATTACTACTGAGGGTGGTAGGTGCTTGTCATAGGCATCACTAAAATCTAATTTAAGTAGATGATATTCTAAAAAACTCAGACATCTGAAAGTTGAGTTTCTTCCTAGATAGGCAAAAAAGAAGCCAGAGGTAAGCAAATATCTAAAATAAAATTTATTTAAAAATAGAACTTCTCAAGTGTCTCCAGTAGAATAACTTGCCTGCACCTGAGTGGAAATCTCGAACTGCCCTATGGGGTTCCCAGAGGGCTCAGCCTTGTTTTCAAGCCTCACAACTATGACTCTGTGCAAAGGGCCCTGTGTCACCAGTGGGTGCAGTAAGAAAATAACTACGAAGCCTTCAAGCAACACAGCTGACGAAGTTGCCAAGCTGCGATTTGAAACTAGGCCCTCCCCAAACAAAATCAGCATGTCTTCAATTGTGCCATTTAAGAAAGCCAAATGAAAGGACAGCTTGCCAGAAGTCTGAATAGAAAGTAGAACTCTAGTACAACACGGCTGCTGTTGATGTGAGCTTGCAATGACCATGGAAACTAAATACTCATTATACAGATAAGGAAACAGGAACACTGTACTCCCCTCTCCCCACTGAGTGACTTTCCACTCGTTGGAGCCAAATTTGGACTTTAACCCACGCTCACCAAAAGACAGGGCTCTGGAGTAAAAGAATATCCCCTCTGTGTCTCCTATAATAGGTACACCTAACAGGTAAATATTCACAGGCTTCTCTCCAAATAATAAAAGATATATTCAGTGCTATTAAAACAAGTTAAAACGTGGCAATGGAAAGATATTTTAGCAAAGCTATTTCTAAGCTATTTTAATCTGCCAAACCACTGACTTCCTTTAATTTGGGCTTGTCCTTGTTAATGCACAACATTCTTAGTGGTTGGAAAATCTTCAAAGAAAGAGAAGAGAGAGAAAAAAATGTTATTTTTAATGCCAAACAGTATGAATCATTTAATTTAATTTTATTTATTCATTTATTTATTTGGTATTGGGGATCGAACTCACAACCTCATGCTAGCCAGGCAGGTGCTTAAACTGGTGAGTTAAATCCCCACCCAGTAATTTTAAAGATACATAAGCAAATATGCAAATGGGCTTTTGATGCAAAGATGATGAGATGTTGTGTCCTTTTTTGTTCCCAAATCCACCAGACGCAATCTGGGACTTTCTGGAGGAAAATCTTAACATAGCATGTAAGACAGAGTTTACTGTTTGTAATACGTTGCCTAGTGCTTACATTGATATTGAAGGAGTTTTTTTTTTCCTCTGAATTTCCACATTATAATTAGGTGATTATTCACTGCACACAAATCATTCATTCAAGAACATATTGTTTGCATTTACATTTGTTTATTTGGATGTGTGTCTATATAATCTATGTACATTTATATATGAACACAGTCTATTATACATAGGTTGAATTGTGTTTCCCCTTAAAGTCATATATTGAAATTCTAACCACTGTCCCATCAGAATGTAATTTAATTTGAAAACAGAACCAACTTTGTGATTCAGTATGACCCATATCTTTATAAAAAGGAGAAATTCTGACTTAGACATATGAGCAAGGGAAGAACAGGGTGTGTATGGAAGTGACGATCAGGATGATAAAGCATGAGTCAAAGAACACTCTAGTTGATGTGAAAGGCATTATACCTCAGCTAGGGGACAGGCAGGGAGCACATGTGCCCTCAGTGCCCTCTAAAGGAGTCAATCTGTTGACATTCTGATTGCAGAGTTCTATTCATTGTGAAACAATAAATGTCATGACCTGTTGGCTTCTCAACCTATGTATTTTGTTACCGCATCTCTACCAGTTTAATATAGTATAGAATTTGGTAGCTTCTAGGGGTATGGTTACAAACAATGAATCGATAAATGTGACAATTAACATAAGATATTGATTTGGTTTCCAGAGGGATTTTCATAAAAAATTCAGACTTCTTAAAGCTAAACATCCCCGCAAAAAGGAAAAAGAAAAACTAAAATTTTTCTGTTGAGTAAACTTTATGTTCTTCTAAGGCTTATTATTAGTATTCTCATTGGTTTAAATACTTTTATTTGAAGAATTTTTGTGCTATCATTCCTAAAATACTTTCTCTAATTGAAATAAAGTCGATTTTGGGTATTTTGATAATTTTCGTTTGTCTTGGATACTTGGATTGGCTCTCAATCTCTGATTAATATTGCTTCAATTTGAAGGAGTTAGGAAAATAAAATTATTGTCAATACATCTTTGACACTTGGGGCCTAGAGGTAAATGAAACATTTAATCAGAGTTACTCAAAAAAGATTGGAAGGCAGACAATAAAGATGGGCAATTTTTCTGCAATATTTTAACACTGGCTTTAATAATGTAATCCAGGAGGTAATTGTTCTTTAGATACAGGAACCACAAGTAGAAAGTAACTGGTGATTGGCTCCTTTACTTTGATAATGACACTGGGAATCTTGTTTTCTCTCTCTGATGGCTCCTAGTGTTAAATTCAACATGACTTCAATGACGTCTGCATGCTATTCTAGAATCTGTGCATTTCATCCCTTCCAGTCACTATAATTTAAGTATAATTGTACCTAAATTATACCAAATGCTTATGCCATGTTCATTTTTCTTTAAAATATCTAATATGTGTTCTAAACTAAATTCTAATGCATACATTAAAATATGTCAACAAAGTTTGAATTAAAATATAGTATATACACATTTAATTTATTTTATGATTTTTGGGAAAGTTGGCAGCATTTGTGTTTATGTGGGGAAGATGTCCATTGTCATGTATGATACCTTATATTTAGTTTATGAATGAAAGCAAAATATTGCTGAAAGCATTTGTTTTTGAACCCAATTGTTTGTAAACAGAAGCATTCATGAACCAAGGTATCACTGAACATCTATTTATTTCTTAACAGAGGTAGACCTATATTCTCCATAGTTCAGTGAAACAAACTGCTACATAGACATCTATCACTTTGAGGAAGCCAGAAAGAGCAAATGGCCCAACCTCCTGCAGAAGAACACCTATTCTGTATTTATGCCTGCTTGCTAGGCTACTTGCTTCTCCTTTTTTCCCCATTCAATCAACTTCACCTGAGCAGTTATGCTCATAATCTTATTGGTTGACCATACGTTGGTCCCACCTCATGCCCACCTTGCAATTTTCCCCCTAGGACCTGCCTTACCTTGTGGTTTTGCTCTATAAAAATCCCTAGAAAAGGCAGAGTCCTTGGCAACCAACTCAAGACCCCTTCTGTCTCTCTCTAACAGAAGTTTTCTTTCTTCCAGTAAACATGTTCTTCTCTTAACCTCCGTTGTTCCTAAATTTCGTTCTTCAATTTTAGAGGACAGGAACATATACCAGACATGTAGTGAATTGGAGGTTTCTTTCCCCTACATCTCTAGGCCTTTGCAAGTATGATCCATCGGATCACAGGAATCCTATATCATTATATTTGTCTATACGTGAATTATACACACAATACCATGTGTTGATCTTCAATGGCAGAGTCCACAGTAAATTTCAGCGATACCTCACACAGCATGAAACCCCCATGGAACACAGTGGTGTTTCTCCCAATATTCTTTCAGCAAATGTATGAACCAGACCACACACAATGCATTTGTGCACAAGAAAAGTAAATATAATTAGGAAAAGTAGGGGCTATAGCCAAAAGATGCAGTTCTGAATGGGATCTGCTTCATTGTAATTAATGAAGACTTTTTTTTATATCATTTGGTAGCATAATTGAGGTTCTTAGAGCCAGAGAATCTGGAGATTAAACATTCTTGAAAGAGAACTCCTCTTAAACATTGCCTAAACCAAAGCCCATTGAAATAATTATCTGCCAGCAATAAACTTGCCTGCTCTAAATGTAAATTCCAGCTTCAACCTCAAAACTCACAAATCCAACTCACAGCTTCTGAGAGCAACAACTTTCTCTTTTATAATTGTGAACACTTCAAAAACAAATAGTGGTCAGACAGAGCTGCTGGGTATTGAAACTTTGGACTTTAAGGAAATAGAGATACTGCAAAAAAAAATCAAAAAATGAAAAGGAGTAGTCACATGAGACTGAGAAATAAAACAATAATACTTGACCTGATAGTGATGAAGGCTTTCCAGTTTTTAAGTAATACTTTGGTTTTCACGTACCCTTGTGGTTTGCTTAATCAGCAGTGCCTCTCTGTTTATCAGTCTATGCTTGCTGTACATCATGGTTATTCTCATCTTGGAGGCTGGAACATGTACAGAACACATTTTAATTTTTTGTCATCATTCTTATCCTATTTTTAACACTACATGTTTGCAGCACAGGGTGTTCACATTCCTAGTGTGGAGTTGGTACATGTACACAGCTCATCTTCTTTCCTTTTTTCATCCTTTTCCCTTCCCTCCCTTCTCCATCCATTTATTGACCTCCTCTTTTTTTTGTACATTTTTGCAGTACATATTATTTACATTCTGCATGTGTGGTTATTTTGTGACTATATTTTTTATTAGTTGACTAGGGAGATGTACCTATTTCATGTATATAATAAAAATATAAAGTTTGAGATAACTTAGTCAAATTACTATCCTCCCAACCCACCTTATATATTTTGGTAAAAATGAATCTAATTTGGTCACTTGCTTTTCTTCTCCCTTGCTTTATATCAAGAAATATATATTTGCTTAAAGAAAGAAAATGAATGAAGTTCATTTGTTGTCTTCCTCTTAAATCATAGTAGGTCCACCAACAGAGATATACTCCTCTAAGGATAATGACAGTTTAAATTGCCAGGAAAAGAGAACATATAGAGATTACCTAAAAGTCTAAGGATATACATTATGGAAGGAAAAAAGTAGAAGATATCTGTCATAAATTGGATGTGATATAAAATGTGTAAAATAGTAACATACATAAAAAAAGAATTATGAATCGAAATAATAATCTTTAATGTTGGAAAGTTAGTTGTTAGAAAAATGGGCAAACTTTTGCTGAATGACTGCATAACTGCTGATAATAGCACTATAATCAACCAATAAAAATTAAAACAAGGCAAAAATTATCTCCATGTAAGATAATTCCTCTAACATTAGAGCTTTCAAAACCACAAATTGCAAAGACCTCACTTCAAACTAGTGAAATGCATTTCATTGGAAAACTCAAAATTTTAGCAATGTCATAGTCTCTCAGACATATTTGAAACAGTATCCTTATAATCCATAGCACTGGCCAAAGTCATGATGTGTGGCCATTAAACTCTCCTTTATTTCATTGCTTCTCAACTAATAGTCTTAAGTTTATTATGTTTTACCATGGTTTCATGACAAAGGCGTTTTATTTATTGCAACATATAAAAGAACAGAAATTGTTCCAGAAAATTTATACTATCATTATATGAATGCTGCTTTTGTAACTGTAAAATCTTGAGTACATGTCCTAACAAATTTTTATTAAATTGGAGGATATTGATGTAACTGGAAATAAAAACAGTTATTTTTTGTTCAAAGGAAGCACATAAAACTGGCTTTTGTAAAATAATTGTTTGAAGCATACTTTTTCTGATTACATTTTATTATAATTTATATAAATAAATTATAAGGTGAAATGATAATATTGAATTGTAGATCCCAGATAAAGTGATTGCTAGAAAAATAGTGTAAATATTGTTTTATTATTTTATCCCCACAGTCCCTTCACCCTTCCATATGTGAAGCTGAATCACACGTTCTGTCTTAGTTACTTTTTACTCGTAGCTGAGACAAAATACCTGATGCCCAAAGTTGGAAAGGAAAGGTTTATTTCTTACAGTTTTTGGAGGTTTCAGTCCATATTCAGGGTCCAAGGCAGGGTAGCATGGCGGGCCGCAGTTTATGGTGGTTGCAAACAGCAAGGCGGAAACTGGCAATAGAGACACGCCTTCTTCCTGCCATTACATCACATCGTGGCTCTACCCCTAGGCAATCCAAGGGCTAGACACTGACCCAATCACAAATGCATAATGCAAGGCATGTGGCTTGGGGGCCATTGACATAAACCATGACATGTTCTAAATACTTCAGTGTGGAGAAGAGAAAGGAAAGGGACACTTTGGACAAGTAGAAGTAGAAAGCCAACCAGACTCAAAAAAAGTAAGGTGGATAGAAACTGTCATCATTTAAAATCTTAAATCTTCTAAGAATAAAAGATCATGTGTTGAAAGCTTGGTTCCCAGGTTACGTTGTTATTCAGAGGTGCTGTAAACTCTGTGTGGCCAGGCCCAGCTGGAGGAAATGCATCATTTTGGGGTGATGCTTAAACGTGCATTTTATCCCTGGCCCTTATTCCTCTTTCCACCCCTGTCCTCCACGACCTGAGACTTTTGCTCCAATATACGCTTCTCACCATTGTTTTGTGCCTCATCAAAGGCCCAGGAGCAAAGGAACCAAGGCACCACGGACTAATGCATCTGAAATGATGAATCAAAATAAGCCCTTCACTCTTTAATTGATTTTCTCAGGCATTATGTCACAGTAAAGGAAATCTGAATAATGCAGAAAGTGCTGGCTAAATTCTCATTAAAAATCAAGAGCTAAGCATGAACGTCATAGACCATGTCTGCGTGGCTATATTTCTCAGTGTGGAAAACATATGTCTTACAGAAAATCATCATAACATTTTGCAGAATGAATGTGATATTAGTAGAAGATTATAGAATTGAAAATGATGTGGCAATAAAAACAAACTATAATTTTGGTCATTAGATTAATGTGAGATTTTTAAAAGATTATTATTATCATCTAGAAAGATCTTAGTAAATCAAAGTTCAAATAGCTGTTTAACTTTTGGGGCATTCTTTGTACTTTATTTAAAATTTTGTTTTTAAAAATAGATGTTCCTTTCTTATGGCAGACAGAGATGATAGTCTGATAGAAATGACAAGTGTAAACACTTACTCAAGCATAAGAGAGCATTAGTACCTTCTTAATATGAATTTCAAAGCTTTCCTGAGCCAGAATCCTTTCAGCTTTTTGCTCTCAGAGAATATTTCAAAGCAGCACCCTCTTCACCGACACTGAATGACCACCCTATAATTGCAGACATTTGTGGCTAAAGTAGCAGATATCCTCCAGGCCATCTAGAGGTAGAGTAAAATTCTAGAGAAAAGAAAACATCTTGGGAAATAAAAGGCAAACAAAGTAGACATCATGAACTCCGATATAATTTTCCTTAGTTATGTGAATGTGATACAAGTTGCCAAAGACTAAATAGAAAATGACTCTGGTAGAAATGCTAAGTATATTTTGTTTTTTGAACTAAAACTACTTGTAAATATTCTCAAATTATACATGTGCTGTCAGTAGGATTTGCGGTCATGTACATTCCTGACATCGGTGATTATTTTATTTTCTAATTTGTTTTGTTTGACTAGTTTCCCTAAGGATTTATCCACTAATATTTAATTTTTATCACACAACCTTCCTTCTGCTTACTTTGAATATAAATTCTTTACCTTCTAGTTATATAGAGTGGAATTTCTATTATTTATTTAAATCTTATGTATCTTAGTAAATTTATTGTTAATGTATCTTTCTGTGTACACAATTTTAGTAGTATTCCAGATAAGTTTTTGTTACCATTGTAATGTAAAACATTTAGTAATTTTATTGTAATTTATTTTTGCATATCAATTGATTATAACTGTGTGGATTAATTTTGGACTATTTGGTTTTCATCTCTTTGACTCTGTGATGTCTCTTGTACATGGTTTGATGTTCTTAACTGGGTTTAATTTTTCTAACCTTCATGTATTTGTGTGTTGGTGATCTTCTCCAGACCTGGGACACTTCATGCCATTATATATTTAAACTTCTTATTCTCAATTTTCTCTTTTTTTTTTTTTTCTGGGACTCTAATCATACTTAGACATTTTAATATCCACTCAAAGTTCCTTAAATCAATTTTTAAACTTTTTTTCTAAAACACAGTTGAATTGAATGATTTCTGATTGTCTTCAAATTCATTAAATATTTGTTCCAATAGCTCTTATTTGTTTTGCGGCTCATGTAATGTTTTCCAGTGGACTTTTTATTTTAAATGAGTTTTAGATTCTTAAGAAAAAGATAAGATTGTACAAATTTCTCACATCACCTTTCAAAATGTTTTCTATTGTTTATGCATTGCTTTGCATGGTGTATTTGCTGCAATTAATGTACAAATATTAATATATTCTTATCAATTAAAATATACATTTTATAAAATATATACTTTTTAAAATATGTAGTTACTTGGGCTTCCATAATTTTTACCTGATATTCTTTTTGTGTTTCAGGATATCACATTACATACAGTCACCACACCTCTTTGAACTTCTCCCTGATGTGACAGTTTTTCATACTGTCCATTTGTCTTCCATTTTTTGACAGTTTTCTGAGTTCTTGGTTATGTACATTATAATATGCCACAAAAGTGGAGTTTGTCTTTGTTTCATCGTATAATCAGACTGAAGTTACTGGTTTATGTTAAAACAGTTACAGAGGTAAAACTCTTGTTTATTTTCTGCTTAAAGGAGAATCTGATAATGGTTAATTTGCAATTTCTGAAATCAGAATAATAACTTGCTTACTTTTGTAATGATACTAGTGTTTTAGAAAATTTGAGACCTGTCATGAAAGCATGGACAACAAATCTTACTTACTGAGAAGTTTAGTAACAACAGGAGAGCTATTTTTGAAGAAGAATCAAATCTTCAATGAAGTTTTTATCCCACGGTGTATGAGAAAACATGAAAGAGTTTGCAGCCTAGGTTCAGTATCTCTGCAACTGAGCCCAGTTTGTCTTGGAATATGAACTGGTGTCCTATTTTTATTAAAAGCTACCAAATTTTCTACGTGGGCTGATAGAAGGACTACGGTATGTAAAGGATTATAAGTACAAAGAGACAACTGGATATCCCACAGGGCGCAGGACTGACTCAGACATTTGGAGTTGAATCAGAAATTGTTAATTACTAGCTTGATAGCCTCAGAAAACTTTTAAAACCTCCTTGAGGTTTAGGTTAATCATGTATAAGCAGGAAAAATATTATTCATATCAATCTTAAAATATAATTAGCATTCTGTAATTGTAAATGCTTCATTGCTAGGATATGTGGTGGTATCTTTCAAGACCATCTTAAAATAAGGAAAAAATCAAAATGATTTCTTCTTTTTAATTTATCTGATAACCTCCAAGGTGGCTTGACAAGCATGACTCTGCTGCCAGTAGTGCTGATGAAGAGTTTAATAACCCAGTGAACATAATCCTGTATCTGATTCCCAGCCAGCGCCAGAGGAAAGCAGGAAACAAAGTCCAATGCCCAGACTTAGAGTCTCTCAACTGACAGCAGAGTATTAATGTCTGCAGCTCAACAGGGTTGTCGGTAGGGGCAAAGCAGATAAAGAAAAGCCTGGCCCTATAATGGATATTAAAGTTCATTAAAATACCACAAACATGTAACTTGCTGATGAGTTTTTATTGGACATCCCATTCGACGTTTTTACACAATAACTTTTAACCAAGGCAGAAAATTCTCAATCAAAATAGTAAAAATTGCATTTTACAAGGCATTACTTACAAACAAAAATAAGTGTGCATGTGTTTGAAAGCAAACCCTGGTATTTGGTGAAAAAGTAAACTGTAATGAGTAAGTACACACACACACATGTGCGTGAGCGCACACACACACACACACACACACACACACGAAAATCAACATAGGAGTGATGCTTCATATTCACAGAAACAAAGGCAGTATGAATATTGCCCTTAAAGGAAAGCTTCCGGATACTAAAACATAAATTGAAATACAGTGATCTGGCTTGAGCTGTAGAGCATTATCTGCTGCTACAATCACACATGGGGAGATAAGCGTAGCACTGGGTAGATGAGAGCACTGTGAGAGAAAAGACATAGCACTCATGTTCCATTACCCAACCCTGGAATAAATCCTGCATGCATAAAGAATGACAAATAATCGAGACTCCAAGAAAGTCAGCTCTGTTGTCTGGGATATTAGATTAAGAGTGGATGGATGTTTCATCACCTCCCACATGCATTTGGGGACTGTTTGGATCAACAGCCTAGCAGATGTGTTCTGCACCAGAAAATTTATGATTTGGATAAAAATTCTCTTCTCTCTGCACATGGTTCACTGGAGTGAAGAATCTCCTCCACCCCTATCGTGCTGGTGAATTGAGGAAATAGACAGACCCAGAGGGATGCAGGGTTGAGAGACTCTCTGAGGCAGGATGAAAAATTAAAAAACAAACACAAAAATTTGCATCCAGAGAAACGGTATGGAAGTATAATGAGAATCTGGAGAGAAACATGTTAGAGTGGAATAGTGTCTCCAACTCAGAATTCTAAGTGAGATGGAAAAAATCTGGTTCAGTCTCTTCATATCTCTTCTCTCTCTTAAGAAGCAACAACATCAGTGTGACCCCGTGTTATTGGGAATTTTGGACTATTTAAGAGCATAGAGCATCCTATTCTGGGTTTACTCTGTCTAATCAGAGATGTATGCCTAATACTTGCTTTTTATTGATAGAAAGGTAACAGTCACTGGCTCTTGGTTACTGGATAGATATAACGGTAAATTTTAACTCTCAAACTGACTGGATGAAAGAATGCTTCAGTAGTTGCTGAAACATTGCTAATGGCTGTATTTGTAGTTTTCTGATGACTGTTGTGGAAGATTTTGGTATTTAAATCTGTGCACTAGGGAAAAATATATCCACATCTCCCATGGAAGGCCATGTCCAACTCACTGGAGGCTCAGACTGTATGCAAAGGCACAGCAAAGGAGAATTCTCTCTCTCTCTCTCTCTCTCTCTCTCTCTCTCTGTCTGTCTCCCTCTCTTTCTGTCTCTGTCTCTATCTCTCTGTTTCTCTCTGTCTCTCTCCCTGTCTCTTTGCCTGGAGCTGGAACACATTTTTCTTGCTCTTCATCATCTCTACTCAAATTTCTCCAGCCTTTGGACTCTGAGAGCTGTACCTGCCGAGCCTGCAAGCACACACTCCTCCCCTGCAGTTCTCTCTGGCTTCACACTCGGTGTTAACGCCACTGAGCATTACACCGCTGGCTTCCCTGTCTCTCCACACTGCAGATGGCTGATCATGGGACTTCTTAGCCTTTCTGATTATGTGAATCAACTCCTTTAACAAGTCTCCTCTCACATATTGTTTTCTTTCTATCCACTTATCTATATTATAGGTTCGGTCGCTTTGAAGAACTCTTATTAACATAAAGCACAATGCACAAGTATGGCTAGAGTTAGCGACTTGGAAGTCCAGTTTTGCCTAAGAGTCATACTGATTTCTTCAATCAGTTTTATTTCCAAAATAAGAATTGCTGCTCTGATCTGCCATATGACTCTTGTTTACACTTATACACTGGATCTGAATTTGAAATCAGAGTGGACAAGGAGTTTAGTTACACATCATCTTCACATTGTATCGTTTTTTGCTTTTTCCTGCCTACGTTTGCCAGGAGGTAGCCTTCACTTCACCACCTCATTCTAAGCTGATTTCGCTTGCAGTTGCTTTGGTGAGTGAAATATGGGAGGAACTGAGGGTGGGCCAGTAATAAGGCTTTAAAGGTCATGATATATTTCTTCTTTTCTTCCTCGGTTTCTACCAATTACAATTAAAAGAGCAGACTTCAGCCAGCTTCTGGGTCCTGTTCTGCTTGAAGCTAAGCCAAATTTCCCAAGCATCTTGTAGCTGGATGCCCCAGCTGATCTCAGATATCCATGAGGAAAAGACATGCTTTATGTTGTTTTAAGTCAATAATAATATGACATATTTATGATGCAATTAATACTCCTACAAAAAGCCCAGAACCTCAGGGGGAACTCCAGGGTGTAGCCAGTGAACCAAATGTAATGTGTCGCAGCAGGCTAGTTCCAGTTTCTGCCCCTGCCAAAAGCCAAAAGAGAGCAAAGCAGAGGCCTTTCCTCACCCACCACCCCGAGTGAGAACCACCAAGGATGACATGACTTGAGTCTTAGGAACCTCAAGCCTTGCTCAGAGTTGGACAGAGCCAAGTAGACAGACAGATGGGGGCCAGACTGATTTAATCTAGGGATGCTCAGAAAGGGCCAAACTGAGCTTTCATGGTGATTTCATTTGATGGGTTCACACTAGGCAGGCATAGGCCTAATGTTGCAAATTAAGTGCTGATCTAGAAAAGATTTTTTGACACACCTAAATAATAAACTGCAACTCACATGCCCAGGACATTTTTAAACAGATAACAATATCCCAAGTTCCATATCCATTACACACATAAACGAAATTCTTCCTTGATGTCTAATATGAATAAGAGAAACTGAGGCCACCTGCATGGCTATGACCTTTTGACTGTCACTGGTAAGTGATCTTCAGATCTACTTCTCTTTCTCCTAGAAAGCCCAGCCAGATTTCTGTCTGCTGGTATGTAAGATCACTGCCATCCTTCAGAGAGCCTGCACACGCTTGCCTAACGAGGACCTCTCATGTGGTCAGACATCCAAAAAAATCACTCTGACTGATCTGGTCAGTGGTTATGCTTCCTCTAGGTAAATCTCTACAGCCTTATGAGTCAGATATATGTCATAGGGATTTTCTATGTGTTACTGTTATTACATACATTGTTCAGTTGGGAAAACATTCACTTAGTGTTTTGGAAAGCAGATTTTCTCAAATATTGACTCCTGCATGCCGTGCTGCCTAATGTAATCATGAGCTTGTGGTTTTCCCTGAGCAGTGTAATCACTAACGTGAATTCTGTCTTCAACTCAGTGACTTACACAATGTCTCACCTCTTTTATGATTCATTTGAAGAGAAAGAAATTAAGTCTTCTCCCCCAGATAAGTCATATTTAAGATTCTGGGTATCCACAAACAATATGAAATGACAAATTTATCTCCAGGAGGCACAATAATTCACTGCAGAAAACAGTATGAAGATTCCTCCCAAAACTAAAACTAGTAATTTCATTCTACCAAGATATTCTTCTTCTAAGGATATTCCCAAGAGCCTTAAAGACATCATAATACAGGGTTGCACACTTATCCATGTTTATAGAAGCACAATTCATCATAACTAAGTTTAGGAAGTGGCTCACATATCCATCAACAGGTGAATAAATAAACACAGAATGGGACTTGTACACACTGGAGTACTACTCTGCCATAAAGAAGGATAAACATGCAGCATTCTCTGGAAAATTGGTATACTTTGAGGTCATAACATTAAGTAAAGTAAATCTGACTCACAAACGTAAACAGCACATGGATTTTCTTATGTGAGAAACTGAAAATCAAAACAGCAAAATAAAAGATAGATGACATGAAACAGGGAGATGTGTCTTCTGCAAAAGTGTAGGAGACTAAGAGATGGAGGGGAGAGGGGATAGGATGGGAATAAAAAACATTAAGATGCATTACATACATATACTAACTCCCCACAAAGAACATGATCATTACACCAGGGATGTAGCTCAGTGGCTTATGTGCCTGCCTGGCAAGTGCAAGGTCCTGAGTTCAATTCCTGGTACCAAACAAACAAAAAAGAACATAATC
The DNA here is from genome assembly GCA_004027295.1 of Dolichotis patagonum. NCBI lineage: Eukaryota > Metazoa > Chordata > Mammalia > Rodentia > Caviidae > Dolichotis > Dolichotis patagonum. The sequence goes on along the minus strand of PVJX010011467.1, from coordinate 25,741 downwards.
ATTATGTTCTGAAGACATGTACTAATAAAATACTACTTTTTAAAACATAAAAATACAACAAAAAAAGATGATCATATGAAATAATCTCAATAACTATTGTATGTGATACTGGCAAAATGTGACTTATTAATATTTCTAGGGGCAGTGTAATCCCCAAGTGTGAACATTTTCATGTTTCACAAGCTAAGAAAAGGGCAGAGCATAAAGTGCTTATTAGAGCACGATTGGGAAATTTTTATTGCCAGGCAAACCTTGAAGGCAAAGCTTCTGCTGTACCACTTACCTTACACGACTGTGTCTGAACAATGTCAGCGACATCCTCCTAGGAACTCACCTAATTGATAGCTCCAGTGACATCAGAAAAGAGGGCTGTGTACACTACTGGCTGCGCAGATGACGCAGATATTCACACCCTGCTCTCTACAGAGAAATCTGTGAAATCTGTGAAACTGTGAAATCTGTGCCCACATTTCAAAACATTTCCCAAATTTACTTCTTTATTCTGAAGAGAAGACACCTAAATGTACTCTTTTTCTGTTCATTTAAATATTCAAATAAGACAAACAAAAAAGTGGACAATGTGTGATTATGATTCTCTTACACATGACAGAGAGGTGAGAAGAGCATAAATGGTAACCAAGGTGAGTCCCCAAGGTCTACATTTTGCTTCAGGGTATTAAGATTTTAAAAGGAAATAAACTTTGCTATAGAAAAGTTAATTTTATTTCCTTAAGTTGCGACAAAAATCTCTGCCAAATATGGAGTATTTTCAAGTTGTCATTCCAAATTTTGTCAAATGCATTCAGATAAGTTTGAAATGTAAGTAATGTATTCTCAGCTGTTTTGTGCAGCACCTAAAAATAGCAACAAGAAAACCAATTACAGAGGCAAGATGCATCTAGATGTAGAGAGCCCTAGATGCCACAGACTACATGCGAAGATATCAAGAGATGGGTTAGATCTGATCTTATTTTATTTTGCAATGAATAGTGTTTGCAATAAAGATAGAACTATAATAATTTGAAGAACAAAATGACTGTCTTCTGGTACTTTACATAAGCTGACTTCCTTTTCAATGGCTTTTTATTCTTTTAATTCAAGAAGAGTTTCAAAAACAAAGCAATTCATAAAAAAGTCCTTTCCTACACTTGTCTTGTCCAACTCTTTTTAAGCATAGTGGGTTCTCTGCGTGACAGACTTTGTGTGCCTGGAGAAGTGTACCTGAGGGATTCTAGATGCAGGAGGTTGTGTAGGTGGAATCGAGCTTGAGACCTCTGTTATCTTCTGCCCTGGGTGATTCACAGTGGCAACCATCACTGAGACAGCTGCTGCAGCCAAGGCAGAGAAATAGAGAGGGAAAAATAAGCAGGACATTAGATGCAGATTATTTTTGGTTTTTCTTGCACATCCTACTGGTTTAAATCATTGCTTGTATTCTGGAAGATCTGTAAAAGTTTTTACCCATACAGTGCATGGTGGTATACTATGATAATCCAGTAGTTTGCAATCTGAGGCAGGAGAATCACAAGTTCAAGTCAAGGGGGGACAACTTAACAATTAAGCTAGAATCTGTCTCAAAATTTAAATAAAATTAATTTTAAAAAATAAGGGAGACTGTAGATGTAACTCCTTGTGAACACCAGAGCTCCCCCTCACTACCAAAAATAAAAAGAAATAGAAAAAAAAAGAAAAGAAAAAGAAAAATTACCCAAATATCAGTTCAATCACTTTCCATAACTTTCATACTAAATTTATTTTTGTCTCTTCAACAATACAGAAGGCAAAGATCTCTTTCAGCACCTGTTAGCATTGGAGTGGAATTTCTGTAGTCGGTTTGATTGAGGTAAAGCAAGGGGTGCTCTTGTATTTTTAGTTGACGACACATTTTGGATCGAGCTGAAGTTGACTCATGCTATGGTAGTAAATTACTATTTTGTCACATGGTTTCTTAGAAAGCAGGGAGAAATTTTAAAAATAGTTCCTGGTGAAATAAGGAAGGGATCTCTGCTAACACCTTGACAAACCCCATTCATAATGTTGTCATTCAAGACATAGAGCCTGCCTCTGAGGGATGTAAGACAAGGAAGAGTTATTTCACTTAACATTTATTAACTTAAAATGTGTCCCTTGAGTCAATCTAAACTACTGGAGAAATTTATAGGCATGGGTGTGGTTTGATAAACAGAAATGAAATATAAAAATTGCCTTCAGGGTTGGTGGACCACTCATGGTAACTAGACCAGGAATTGGCATGAATACAACAGGTAGTGACTCTCACACAGTCCAGCCTGCCTGCAGCCCATGTCCATTCTACAGAAAGTGTCAAGTTGAAAACATCTACAGGTAACCTTGGATGTGTGTGCAGTTAATACATTTTGGTTATTTTTCATGATTTATGTAAAATCTGTAAGGACTACAGTGAAATTCCTTTGTTATCACTCAGCATGTTGAAATCTCTCTAGAATGGAAAAATCATCAAAAATCAGACGTTTCTTTTTCTTCTTTGTAACATTGCAAAGCAGAGTTACTTACAGGGAAAAACAACTAGCAAATAAATAGGAGAAATCACACGAACACATTAATTTGTGCACAAATCAGTTGAAAATGAATTTAAAGGACACACACACACAATCAGATGCTGCATTGTGATATGACACCATGTGAATAAAATTCTTAGCTTTTGGCCTCAGACACTGCTGGAGTCTAATTCGGGCTATGCCGCTGTACAACTCACTGACTTGCTTCCTCGTTCCGTTGTTTCCTTTCCTCCATGTCTCCCTTTTGTTATTCCTCGTACCTTTATGCCATTACTGTCATGAGTAATTTGCCTGGAAAGCTGTGTGAGCAGGTACTAGAGGCTGAGAGGAGGGTGGGCAGTGAGGGCAGAGACTGGAGGAAGGAAGAGAATGAGCAGGATCCAGGTGCAGCAGCTCCCGGGGCTCACCCAACTTCTAAGAAAGCCCAACAAACTTCAGAGTACACAGCGATCACACTTCAGAAAATGGGACCTGATTTTCTCACCAGAGAAAAATTTAAAAGGAGGCACAAGAGAGCAAAAGCTACAATAGTGAGTTAAGTTTTGAATTATTGTTGTGAACTCTCAGTATTTTATATAGGCAAATAGACATGCAATAGAGTAAGTGTGGATGTTAAAATTGTATATGTCTACTAGAATTTCCCAGTTCTCTCTTCTAAAATGGCACAGGAAGTGTTACTATTGTAGCAGTAGACACACCTAAGCCTTGATCTTGGTTTCTAAATCCCAGTCTTCATTAAAACGAACTAGACTTGCTTAGAAAAATAAGTAGATAGTTTAAGGGTTGGTCAGAACAAAGTATAGTGGTAACTTAGTTCATCAAATTAGTTTATTCCAGCGTCCTGGGGAAGATCGTTGCCGTTGTGCTGCTCACCACTTTAGGAGTTTACAAACAGAAGCAAAATTTTTGCTGAATGCTTCTGTTTGCAAATGAAATGATTTAGAAAAAAAGTAAAAAGTGGGGCACATGCCATAAAGAGACAAAACAACATTAAAGGGTTCCATTGGCCACACTGGGGGAAATACGATATTTATTACATCCTCTTTAATAAAACGGAAATCTTCAAGCTTAATAATAAACACATGATGGATGAGTGAAAGAAGACATAGTTCTACCTAAAGTGGAGGAATTCATCGAATGGATGATGGAATTAGAATCTCATCGATTGCCAAAACCATAGCACATTTCACTTAGGATAATGTGTTCAGGTTTCCTTTGTAATATAGCAGATGTCAAAATTTCATTCCTTTCCAAGGATGGTCACCATTAGGCTGTTCATATGTATTACACTTTGTTTATTCATCAGTGGATAAGTATGTAGGTTGCTTCTATGTTTTGGTTATTGGGGATAATAATTACATCACTATGGGTGTGTAAGTATCTAGTTTATTCACAGCTCTCAGTAATTTTGAGTTTATGCTTGGTAGTAGGCTGGCTGGATCAGATGATAACTGCGTCACTAGTTGAGAGATTGCCCCTGTGTATGTGTTACCTTCCCATGAGCAATGTGCAAAGATTCCACCTCTCTGCATCTTTGTCAACACGTTGTTCCCCCTTTCTCTTAAGATAGTTGCATTTACTTTAAAAATATTTCACAATACCTATAGTAGAAATATTTGAACAATTCAAGAGTAGCAGGTCTATTTTCTTTTATAGCTGCTTCTCATGTTAATAAGTTACTGACCTCAATACTGTGAGCCATGCATTTTTCTCTATTAGTTATTAATAAAATAAAACAGTGATTTGTTAGAATGAAGTTCAGAATTTGAATCAGTACAAAGAGCTCTGTTACTAGGACCTGATATCTGTTTCAAATTTGGTATGAAGCATATACAAAATATCTATTTCTGACTAGGAGATGATGGCAGTAAATGTGGATTTGTTAATAAATCTTAATGAGTGTGAGATACCTGGCTTGGTATTGGGGCAAAATAGTAGAAAAAAGGAATGGTAGACAAAAGAAAATCATCTTCACCATCTCTGGGTGGCTCTTAAAAACTAATGAAGGCAAAAATTAAAGTAATATGCAGTTTAGCGTTAATGGGTGCAAAGAAGACTACTTCCCAATAACTTATAACCTGCTCTGAAGAATCAAGTTAGGCCATGAGAGAAATGACATTGAGGCAGAAATTTAGCTTGCAGGAAAGAGAACTGCAGATATAGAAAAGAGATAGCTAGGAAAATGAATCGATAGCTAAGTTTCTCTGAATGCAGGAAATGGGAAAGAAAGCAAATTTAATTGGGGCACAGAGTAATTCGATGTGTAGAGTAAAAATGAACCCTCTGAGATCAATGGCGGCCAAATTATGCAAGGGATCCCAGGACACATGTAAAAAGTTTGTTCCTTAATCACAATGCTGTTGGAATCCATTAAAGGATTTTAAACAAAAGGACTTCTTTCAATATTAGAGTGATGTCAAATAGTCAGTTTATACAATACCTCTGGTGCTCAGAGATGAGGTCTAAGAGGCACAAGGAAACGTGGAAATCACTAGTATGCAGTTTGTGATGAAAGCTGCTGGGTATAACTGAGCTTGCCAAGAAAGAATTTAGAATGAGAAGGAAAGAGGGTCCAAAGTCAAAACTTGAAAATTCAGTTAATGATCCACTTTAAGACAAAGATGAAATAGAAATGAATAGACAAAAAGACAACCAACCAACCAACCCGACAAAAAGATAATAGCAAGCCCAGGAAGGCACAGAGGCCGAAGTAAAAGGAATGGCACAACATTAAGAGAAAAAAACTGAAACTGTGACAGCGTCGGATATTGTCCACTTGTCAAGTGAGCCAGTGACTGAGAACACTCCACGGGGTTAAGTAACACATGAGTCACTGATGACTTTAGCATCATCACTTGGGAGAAAACACGGAAAGGACCCGCATTTTAGTAAACTGAGAAGCCAAAGGGAAGCAATGCCAGAGGCGGCCAGGTGGCTGATTCTCCAGACACAGGATTGTATGGAAGTCAAGCAGGCGACCTCTGCAGGGACTGTGACCTGGGCTGCACCTGGAAGAATGTGTGAGTCATAAGGAGAGAGCATTCCAGTTTTCCTTTAAGACATTAGAGACATAAATATAGTTAAACACTGATGAAGAAAGAACTCAGTAAGACAAACAGGAAAAACAATACATAAGGCACTTACAACTGGGAAGAGCACCAGGGTTTCAACGCAAAGATGAGGAAAAGGACGAGGGCAGAACGGTGCAGACGCAGGAAGGCTCGTGTTTCAATGCTCCGGCCATTTCTAACTTGTGTTTGTCTATATGACTTTGAACATCACTCACACTTTTGAAACTTTATTTTCTTAGGGTGAGCTAAAGAAATAGAATTGATAACTTAGTCATTGAGAGTCCTAAAATTCATTAAACTGTTTCTTCTTTTCAATTCTGTCAGTGCCAGACAAAATTTAGAACTTGCACACTATCGGATCTTCTGTGAGTTCTTGGTTTGGTCTAATTCTATGCACAGAGCATAGTTCCTAGAGACCCTGTCTGTGAACCGTAGTGAATAAATGACAGTTATTGTGTTCATCCTCCTCACTCTGTCCTCACTGATGTGGACAGTAGTTGCAACGTGTGTGATTTCATCAACTACAAATGTTGAAATTCTCAAGAAAGTGAAAAGTTTCCCGGAGCACCTAGGGCACAGCCTTTATGGTTCTGACTCCGGCTCTGTGAGGTTCAAACTTCAACTATTTCTTCCCAAACTCTTAATGCATATGTCACACAGGAGTTTCCTAATAGATTTTTTAAAGTGTCAAATCAAATCCTGATTGTTTAAGTTGTCCAGCCGACCTCGTTTTCTGTAGTAAATTTTAAAAAGCAACAATAATGTTGATTGAATCATTTTGTTACACTGATAGAACATTTAAGACTTTTGAGTTCCGTAAGGAATAAAAATATATAATTCGTGTTAACATCCAGAAATATATTTGAAGCTATGATGAGAGGCCACTGTGGGCAAAGTATTCTAACATCTGGCTCCTTCCATGTCCTCTTTTTGGTTGAGTTCATTGTCGAACCATCTACACAGAGACCCTGTAAGTAGTGTTCTTACCACACATCTTGGCTTCCTGTGATGCCAGTTTTTGTCCTGCCCCTTATGGAAATAGAAAAGCGTTGTTTTCTCTTAACAAATTCCAGGTAACATTGGTGAGTTTTTTTCCCAAACAAAGGACCGATGGCCCAATAACCCATTTCTGACGGGAACTCATTCTCTACAGCTCCTCTTCCCATCTTCTGTTTAAATTCTAATCATTATCTCTCTCAAAATTACAGACAGAGGAGACTCTGATTAGTAGGATGAGCTGCTATGGTAGCATCTTCTATTATTTTATCTAACGTTTAGGATGTAGTTAACAATAATGATTAGAGATACAATCCTTTGGTATCCTGTATATTTTATAAGAACATTTCTATTGAACGATTTTGCTTCAAATTTGCTAAGTCGGCATTTTTTTTCTTCCAATAAGAACAAGATATTAAAAATGTAAGTCATTTGAGAGTTTCTACATTTCCATTAAAACTCAAGTTACCTTTTGTATTATTTTCAAACACACATAGTGGTGTGCTATTTGAGGGACGGCTGGGGTGCTACAGGAAAAAAATAGCAGTGCTCCAGTCATCCCTTATTTTCACCTAGAGGTTAAGTCTGAGGAGGATTTCAAGGAGGCAGCCCCGGCGCAGGCCACGTTTTCATGCTGACAAGTTGGCCACCAGAGGGCAGGCTTGCATCACAAAAGTTGTCACGCACCCTTTTATTCTAAAGAAATGTATGCAGCTCTTTAGTTAAAATCACAGTGCAACAAATTTTTCACAAATTGCATCGCTGGTGAGAATAAATCATTTTGTATTCTTTCACCACCTGTTATATATCTTTTATATAAAAATTAACATTCTACAGTTTTACAAATGAGAAAAAGTTAATCAATTCCAATTTCTCTTTAATTCTATTATATTGTACTTAATTATATTCTATTTATATTATCTATATTTAATTCTATTATATTCTATTATATTGGTACAAGTAAAAAAATTCTTACTATTGTTAACTGTCTTCTAACTACTAGTCATATACAATAAAATGTTTCGGTAAATTTAAAATGGTGAATAGAACATATTTATAAGAACACTGATTAAAGTATTTGAAATCTTCAATGTTTTAAAATTGTTCCACTTTCTCTTTGCAAAAGTAAGAGTTATTTTAACATGGAAAACAGAAATCACTGATACATAAAAAAGGAGAAAATGCTAAGCAGCTTTTACCTCAACACCCAAAGAATATCACTGTTTCCCTGCTTGTGTATTTCTTTTAAGTGCTTTTAAGTCAAGATGCTGCCATCCATCTCGCTTGGTCTTTTTCAAACAGTGGGTCAGAGCATGGAGTAAACTGCTTCTGTTTGCAGAGCAGCTCACTGTAGCTAATTTCCCTGTCACTGGATATTCTTCTGCATCCTGAAACAACTTCATAATACTATTTCATTTGGATTTGTACAGTTTATATACACAATACCTTATTATTAAATTTTTGCTTAAATTATTTGGTATGCTTTGGTTGGCTCTTTTCAAATAATAGTAAATATAATCTATTTTCTAGATGGAGTATACAGCATATAAAGTTAATATATTTAATATTCAGAACATTTGTTACATTCAAAAGAATGCAGCATAGCTTCAGCTATTACAGCTGGTTAAGAACATTTTAATAGTTTATATCTTCTTGAAGAAAGATGAATCACAATGTAGAGATTATGTTTTGCATTCATTTTTGGTATTAATCATCTAATTCTCTCCCCAATGGCATCTAATGGAATTGCACTTTCATAAAAGCACTTCCCAAAAGAAGTAATTTAAATATGGTCCCTCACTGTGACTAACAAGGTAATAAATTTACCTTATTCCCATTACCTAGCTCATCCTTTTTTAATATAAGTTGACAACATCTTCATGGAATGCTTTTCCACATTTCTCTCATGCCAGTGCTTGTTAGCACTGCAATGCTTAGGATGACTCCTGAGCACACAAAAGCAGAGCTATGGAGGTCCATTCAGGCTTAGAAAGCAATCTAGTTTTCAAAATGGCGTCTGTACTGACTTGGAATGTGGCTAAGTAAGGACTTCTTCAACGCATGCCATCCATGTGAGTTTGTGCGAGCTGAGCTGAACCAAACATTTTAAGCCCCTCCTTCCGCTTCCCAAGAGCAGGATGGCAAAAGTTATCTTTGTGAGGCTGCTGTGAGCATGACAAGTGCTTACGTGTTGCTTGGTCCCTACTATCAGGCAATAAAACCTGAGGAAGGGGTCACGTCGTGTGACACTGGCCCCAAAATGTCAAACTCATAAACTGCAGACAAGTTGAGCCTTGGGGCTCGATGTTCAAGCGTGGACCTAGACATTGAAACTAAAAGCGTGTTAGCTTCAGATTGTCACCCTTCACTTCAGTGGTCAGGGGAGCCACAAACAAGATACGGTGTCACACAACTATATTTTCAGTACTCTAGGAGGCTGAAGAAGGATGATCAAAAGTTTGAACCCAGCCTGGGCCACACAATGACTTAACAAGAACCTGTCTCAAAAATAAGAAGAAATTGAAAAAGACTGCAGATATACCCCTGGCTCCAGTCTGTAGTACTAAAGGTGGAAAAAAAAGAATGATAGGAGTCACAAATTGGCAGTGAGACCTGGCCGCTCAGGCCTAGCTGGCTGCATTTGCCAAGATCAGGAAGGAAGGAGTCTCGGCCCTTGTACGTTGTTAATGGAAGTATAAAGTGGGGCAGTGTCACCAGTACACAGTTGGGCAGTTCTGCAGAGTGCTAACCACCACATGACCCAGTCATCCTGCTGCTAGACACCTGCCCAAGAAAGATAAAAACACACATTCACACAAATATGTGTGTGAATAAGCATGATTCATAAAAGGACTAAAGTAGTATTTAGGAAACCTATTTATCAGTGGATAATGAAAATGTTATACTCATAAAATAAATTATTCAGCAGTAAAGAAGGAAAGAAAGAAATGAAATTATATGCTACAACAGGACTGAACTTGAGAACCATGTTATTGAAAAAACTCAGTACCAAATACTAATTTTGTGGTTGCATTTATATAACATGTCCAGAATAAGCAAATTTATAGAAATATCAGATCAGTGTTGCCTCTGGCTCAAAATAAGGAGGGCCCATGACTACTGAATAGGTTGAGAGTTTCTTTTTGGATTGATTAAAGCATTCAAATATTAGATTGTGGTGATCATTGCATAATCTGTGCAAAACCTACCAAATTATACATGTTACATGGGTCAATTGTCTTGTGTTTAATATCTCAATAAAGCTTTATGTTTTATAAAAATGAAGTCTGATTAGCCTTTCCTTCTTATACTCCATGCCCTATATTTACGATTTCACCCCAGTTCTTCAGTATTGTTTATGACAATCAATCTTATTTTCCTTCTTCCTACAAAATCATAGGGCATTGTTTTTCTTCCACCCCAATCACTGGAAGGTTGGGCATATGTTTTGTTCCTTTAAATTCCCTCACTGTTCCTCTTCTGACTTTCTGCTTTGATGGAAACTAGTTCTTTTGATAGCAGTGATTCCTGTAAACCTCTCACAACTCATGTCTTCTTCTTACACAGGGCTTGTTGGAGTCAAATTTGATCAAATGTAGGTGCCCGCATTTCTCCTCTCTATTCTTAGATTTTCTTGCTTAATGTCCCCTGTATACCCACCCTGGAATTTCTGGTCCTTAGAGTTGATAATTCAGTATCTCCTCAATCTGAGTTTTTCACCAAATTAGTTTACAGCTCATGGTTTTATCTCCCATCACTACTGTTACTTAATTCTTTGTTATTTAAAAGCTACAAAAATGGTCATTTGGACACATTGGCTACACAGTTCTGTTATTATGTTTCTGGTCCAGTTAAAATTTTCGGACAGTACTCACCATCTGAAAGATAGATACTAGACAAAACCCCGGCTGTGACACCCCTGGTCCTGAGGTCTGACCGCTGTGGAGGTCAGTGGCCTCCCCGCAGTCACATTCCACTCCCTTTATGCAGTCTGCACTTTCTCTGTAACTTCTTCCCAGGGTAAGCCTGGGAAATGTGCACTTTACAAATTTCCCTGGAGGAGAAACATCATAAAAGAAAGGCCCTGCGGACCTGAGAGTCTGTCATTCTAGCATCCAAAGTCAAAGGGCTTTCTTTGAAATCTACAATGACAAGCACATGGTGACTCTATGGTATAAAACCGGAATGTGATCTGTAAGCTCAGCTTTTATTCAACACTCCGTTAATGTACTTTGTTCTGAAGACAAGCAACTCCAACTGGGCAAAGCTGTTCTTCTTATTTTGGCCTATTTAAAATAATAGATTGCTTAGCAAGGAAATATATCAAAGCTATTTTTAAAATTTGCTTACTTTCTGGTGAAAACTGATTCTACTAAGCTTTTCAAATTAAGCATATGCCCAGTTTTATCTATATAGTACACACGGATGATTGGTGTTTATTTTTGTAATTCTATCCAATAAAATCTATCAAATGTATTAAAATATTAAAGGAAACAATAATAAATATGGTTGTTTTATGAACATAGGTATGTAGATCACCATGTGATATGAATTATTAACATAATTAAGATATTTGTTTCATATTTACCCAATTCAGTTTCACACGTAGTTGTCAGAAATAATTTAATTATTTTACCCTTTGAATGATGTGAAGTTTTCATGTGTCCAACTGTTTTCAAAGGTTGTATTTCAGTATTTTTAACCCTGTAAATGTTAATTAGCCACTAAACCAAATCAAATTCTCCCATCCAGAAACTCCTGAAAATTTAATAATATTATTTTTCCTGCAGGTGTTTTAAAGTACCATCTACTCATTGAAAAATATATCTACTAAGATATTTTATAAAATATCCATAGGCATTAGAATAAAAGGATTGTATAAATTTATGTTTTTAATTTTGAAAAGTAATATTTGTGCACTCTTACCTCTCTTTCCCTCATGCCCCAAAGCCCATTAATAATTATCATGCCCTCTCCCGCACCTCCCATCTCAATGTATTTGATTTCTTCAACACTGACTGACATAAAAAGAGCAGAATTCCTCAGGCTGACTATGACAGTGGAAGAAAAACAATAAAAGGAGTAGATACAAAGAACTAAAACATTTCCTCAGAGACTGTTCATCTCCACAGCTACATAAATACATTTCACTCAATTTTGGTAATATCCATCAAACCGAGAATTATCTCCTTTTAGGTTATCATAGAAGTTTTAAAAAAGAAAAAAAAAAGAAGAAAGAAAGAGAGAATGAGAGAGAGAGAGAGAGAGAGATAGAGAGAGAGAAAGGAAAAGGAAGGAAGGAAAGAAGGAAGAAAGAAAGAAAGAAAGAAAGAAAGAAAGAAAGAAGAAAGAAAAAGAAAGAAAGAAAGAAAGAAAGAAAGAAAGAAAGAAAGAAAGAAAAGAAAAGAAAGAGAATACCATTAAGCCTGTGAGAACTTGTCTGAACGGTTTTATTACTAGGATGTGTCACTACCCACTCTTAGTCTGAAGTAAAAGTGGGTTTTGGAATGACACACATTTCCTGTGTTATCCAACTAACCAGATATTTCCTTCAGACTTTCCCAGTTTTTCTTCCCACCGGGAAACTCTGGAAGGAAGAAGTAAATGAAGGACTATAGAAGACACGTGAAGGAGCAGAATCTAATGTTTTATTTTACTCAAAGTTCATTCAAAATAAATTCTCTCTGTTCTTTTAGCTCCTTTCCTGAAGTTTGCCCGGGTCTCCTAAGGAAAAGAAGCTGCTTATGAAGGCCACTAAAGGTCCTGGGAGGACTTTGGGTAGAGAAGGCCGACACAGGTGTGGGCTGTGAGGCAAGAACCAGGGGGAATTGACCTACATGACAGAAAAGTATTTCCTGGTAACAGACTGCTAATAGGGGGTGGCAGAATAAAGGTTTCTTATTTGTGTATGTCCAGTCAAAGAGGGCGAGAGAGTTAATTGTACACTTGTGTCTACTGCACATGTTGTGATTTCTTTTGTGAGTTATGACCGTGTAAAAGGTGAACATTTTGCAGCCAGCCTTCTATGTGGTGGAAGCCTGATCTATTGCCTTTAATGGAAATAAAAATCGCCAGCCATTTAAATCCAGCCACTCAAATTCATCCATAGGGAACTTCCCTTCCCATTAGGATGAAAAATCATCTCTAAAGTAAAGTTCCTCTCCCCTTTTCCCTAAACTCCAACACACACACACACACACACACACACACACACACACACACACACTCTGATACTCTTACATAAAACTTAATGTGCTGCAACTTGAGCAAAACCATTGATCAGAATGCCACAAATTTGAAGTAACAATACAGAATAGAGTTATTTTTAACAGAGAAGGGAAGGGGCAGCACAATAGCCAAAAAAGCAGTTTTTTTCCTTCACAGTCTCCTTAGGGATTTCATTCCTCAGGAGAACACCTGACTGAGCAAACCAAAACTCCAGCATGGAGCCCACGGTAATGCACATCGTCCTAAAACCAAAAGATGATGCTTCATTAGAAATTATGTCGCTGGAGAATTCTGAGAAGGATGGCAAGTAAAACAAATAAATTAATTAATTAATTAAGAAGTTGTTTGCTTTATCTTTTTCTGTTGTCTAACTGATTAGCTTGTAAGGGTAAGTACCACCTCTGAATGCCCGCAGTTTATGTTAAATTACTCAGTCATGGTGTTACATCATAAAATATAATACTTATGTCACCCAAAAGCTTCTGCAGTGAGAAGAGTCCTCCTATAACCTGTAGTCTGAACCTTATGTAGATTGCTTTTTAAAGGCAAATATAAACATTTATTCACCAAAAATATGAGAAGAAAGCTTTGAGTAGCTAGAAATAAAGGGAAACTGTCTCCTTCTTAGCTTTATTGTCCTTGTCGGATGAATATAATGGAATAGTTTTTTCTTTAGTAGCAAAATGACAAAAATCTCAGAAAGTTTTGTCTTATGCCATCATTTTTATGAGCAAGAAGTGAATCACTAGTTATAGAAACAAGTGATTAATCACCATCTGCTTACAACCACTCGGTTACTTTGAAAATCAAAATGATCCCTTTCAGTTTTATGGGTTTCCCCAACACTGGAAGGAAATTCCAGCCACTGACTTGAAGGAAAGTAAGAGTCTAAAGAAAATTCTCAAGACAAATGGCAAGAAATCCATGTCCAATTCCTCTGTACTTTTTGCATTCACTTTTAGGGGAATTTACCTGCCCTTTCAAACACTGCCTCCTCATTATTCTAAAAACTGAAGATTATGATCCAGTAGTATGTTAGAAAATAAAATATTTTTACAGAGCCTATGATCCTATAGTAAGACTAATCTGACAAATAAATCTAGCAGGAAATTTCCACAATAAAATGTAAAATCATGACATTAAAGTATCCCTTAAAATTTTTTCACATTTTTAAGTCACATTGAAGATTACATTTTCTATGTAGTGAACATGACTATATTCTAACAAACTGGGTACTGAGGTTAGAATTCATATGTGGGTTATATCCTGCATCTGGGAAGACACCAAAGTTCAAGCGAGCTGGAATTCTTATGGATTAACACTACCAAGCTGGGATTCATCTCTTAAAAGCAGTACATTGTGTGTGTTTGATATACATCATCCAACAGTTTGCTGAGCACTAAGCAGAGCTTTTACCTATAAACTTTCACACACCAGTAACTGGCTTCATAGCCAATCTTCTCAAGCAGCAAATAAGCACATTGTAAGTACGAAGGAGACACAACTTAAGCATTTCTTGCATATTTAGATGGAATGATCAAAATACACACTGAATGTTTAAATTAAAAAATAACATTACAACAAAAGACACATTGGCAATAATCCTCCTCAAAATACTACCCCTTCATTTGAACATAATGATTCCACTGTTATGACCTATATCAAAATGTTCCCCAAAGCCTCAGGTGCTCATAGATAGGGCGCTTAGGAAGCAATTGGATCACAGGAGCACGATCCTTATTAGTGAGTTAGTTCACTGGTGATTTGCAACCTTAAGTCTGGTCAGAGGAAACAGCTCCCTAGGATTGTGACCTGGAAGGGTCTGTCTCTGTCTCTCCCTGCGCCGTTGACACTCTCTCTCTTTCTCTTTCTCTCTCTCTCTCTCTATCCATCTGCTTCCTGGCTGCCATGCCATAAGCAGGCCTTCTCGCCCACACCTCTGTGGCATGCATTCCTCCCTGCCTTGGAGCCAGCCAACCATGGACTGAAACCTCTACAAACTGAGCCAAGCTAAACCTCTCCTCCCTTAACTTGTGGGTGTCAACTATTGTGTCCCAGTGAGGAGAAAGTAACAAGACCCCACTTGTTCTTGCCATTTTCTGAAGCAGTTTTGGAAGTCTTCTTGCTTGTCTTGATGAGGTTTAATAGAAGGGAGAATGGTGCTGCTGAGCCCCATCTGATGGAAAGGTAATGTAACATAAAATTATTACAGCGTATCTTCATCCACCTTATTCATAGTATTTAGCTCCTTGCCAGTTCTGGTTCTTCCATAAATTCAGAATGCCTAAGCAATGTAAATATCCTGGTTTAATTAGACAGCCAGGACATTGCCACCAAAGAGTTTCACAGAAGACTTCCAGAACTGTTCAAAAAGTTCCAAGAACAATGGGATAAGTGTGTTCACAGTGAGAGGAGTACTTTCAAGAGGAATAATGACAATGTATATCTTATGGGAATTAATTTTAAATTTAGAAATTCACTGTAACTTTAATCATATTTTGTATGTTGCAAAACCATTTGCCAAAGAGTAGTCAAACATTACATTGATGAGTCACATATGCTTAGTAAAGGCACGTGGCCTTTGTTTGTAACTTGACAAGCCAATTTAATAGTTTCTGGGATATTACCTAATAAATAGACGTGCTTATCAAGCACGTCTTGATTTGGCCAGGTACTTGATAAACAATAGCAAAAGAAAGATAAACATGAAATGTTAAAGTTATATATGGAAAATAAATGCATTAATTTGTATGAAAATAATATTACTCTTCCAAAATTCTTATTTAAAATTACTTAAATATATTTTACTGTTTCACCATCAAACTCCTCAAAAAAATTATGCAATGCCCAATCTGAAATAGGTAACAGAACAAAATGATTTAAATATCATTAGATTATGTGATATTCATACCAATCTGATGTAATAGACTGACGTGCATTTTTTCTTGTTTTCAGAATAGTAAAATTGGGCTTTTGGGCCATGAACATAAATCCATTGTATGAAAGAGGCTGAATTTTGATCTCCTGAATGTGTGACCGGTCTTCTGTCCACTGCTGCTTATAACTCTCTGAAGACTCACCAGTAAAGGGATTTTAACTAATTTGGATAAAATGGCAGAAAATTTGTCTGATTTCTGTGTACAAGAAAACTCCCAGAATATTATCTATTCTAATCTGTGGAATCACACTATGATTATGTTGATGTTGTTATCAAAAGCTTTGTACCTTTTTCTTTTTGTGACAACTGCCAACTCCTGTTTGAACATTGGGCAACTAAATTAAATTAATTGTAGAGATATTATCCTACCTCTTATCTGAATTAAGCTAATTACAAGTGAGTTTTTTCTGAAATAATTAGAATTTCTTTATATCTGAAAGTGTATCCTGATTATACCTGAAAGTATATCCTTTTATTAGATAGACAGTTACTGGAATAGAGTGGTTTGTTTCCCAGAATTCATTTGAAGATAATGGCAATATAGTCAAATTATTCCCTTTGCCCCTTGCGTACCCCTTTGGGCCACCTGAGCAATCGCTATGGGGCTGAGAAACTCAGGAAGCAGGCATGGCTTCTCGTAGCCCAATTGCATGTACCAATCACTGTGCTGTTTATTCATAATACTCTGTACACATACATGTAAAGTGAAGGAATTTGAGACAATATCAGCTTGCCATGGTCTCTCCCTAAGTATTATGATCCAATGAGAACATGTGCAGTGATAGAAAGCCAGATGCAGTCATTTCGATGACTGTTTTCTTAGTGTAGGTGAAACTGCTGAGTATGAGAAATGGAATTCATAAACCAGTGGCAGAGGAACATGCAGCGACTGGCAGAAGGCAATTACATGACTGGCATTGTGGCCGCTATTCATTGAAACATTCCCCAGCCCACACCCTCTCATCACAGACAGGGTGACATGCCATGCAAAGACTGGAAAGTCATGGATCGCCACTTCCAGCCCTTAGATTTTAATGAATTATCCTGAAGCAGTCGTGCTGAAATTAAACAATGATAAAAGCTTCCCTGTGGTTGTTTGTTTGTTTGGTGGTGGGTTGGTTATTTAAGGTGGATCATGAGTCAATGTATTCAATAAATATCCATTCTCTGCTTTTTTGGGGCATCATTTAGTTTTCATGAGAAGTTCAATTTGTAGTCTTTGGGAAAAATAAAAACAGATAAAATCTTCCACTGGAACCATTATTTCTTGTAAAGTAGTGAATATGTAAGAAAATCACCAACTCAAGTTTTAATTATTCTAATCTTTCTCCTTCTCTCATGGCTGTTTTTCCACCATCACAGTATGCCCTCTTTGCTGAGAACCTAGGCAAGTGTGCATGCCTCTTAGGCAAATTAATGTGCCTGCCGCGGGCACCTCTAACTACATCATACCATGCTAGTCTCAGTCTCAGAAAAGTTGGAGTAATTTTTCTACCTTTAAGAAATTATCAGCTAATTCATATAGGAAGTTCTACAAGTAATTCGCTCCTCAGCGGCCTCTTCCTTTTAATGATGTACTTGATAACACAGGTGACAGTTGATGCTGGTGACTTCTCACATCTTTTTAGAACCCATTTTCCTCTGAGTTCTCAGTAAACTATGTTTTTTTTGGTTATTTTATACATTACTAGAAGCTTCTTTTCAGTTTATTCACTTGATTCTTCCTTTTGTCCTTGATCTACAAAATCCCTGGTGCGTGTAAGATCTCTCTTATCATTTACTTGTCTCTGTCTGAACTGTTTAAAATGTATCATACATTTTATACCTTTAATACCACTGCAATCTGAGGACTTCTGCATTGCTAGCTGAAGGCTTTGATTACCTCAACTAAATGTTCAGGTACAAAACACTAATAAACTACACTTGGTCTCAGTGTACTGAGGAGCTTATGGAAAGTTTTGAAATCATCCCATGTGACAATATTTGACACGGCTTTCCCTCATGAGCCATATTTCTGTAGAATGAAACCAAGCTTAATGATGCTAGGTAGTTAATCATCAGATCATCTCTCATGCACTTATTCCATCAGATATCCACCTAATCCAGGCATTTAGGACCTTCCTTTTCTCCTAGCATATTTATAATGAGGGTAAATCTATTCTTCTTTTTTTCAAAATTTTTATTGGTACATATTTACAGTACACAATGACTACATGCCTTGTGGGGAGTTGGTACGTACATATAACATGTATTCTTTTTCATGCACTTCTCCCCCCCCCATCTCCATATCTTGGTCCCTTTCTCTTTTGCAACAACAACAAAAGCTTTCTATGTATTTCATAGTCCCTTACTTTTGCTTTGCCCTTAATTTATATTTTGGTTTTCTCTCCTGAAAGAAATCATGTGATATCTAAACTTGTGCTTCTGATTTATTTCACATACCATTATTATCTAAAAGTATACAAATTTCCCTACAAATGAATAAAAACCTGAGCTAGGACTTCCCCAAAACACTTAAGTTTTAGGTACACTGTTTACATTTTTGTAGTGTTTCAATATCTCGTACCTTTTTATTAAATCCCTGTCCCACATTTTCCTCAAACTTTCTAAAATAATAAGTCATACCATTATGACTTCTGAAAAGGTTTTGGGAACTCAGAAATTGTTACTAATTTTCATCTATAATGAGTGAATTGTGATGGCACTTATGGCTAAAAAACACCATTTTAAGTGTTTTAAATTTGTTTCTGCCTTCAAGTACTAGCATCTGTTTTGGAGAAGAATACAATTTTGTTCTGAGAGAAGAGTTCTTTGATGTTATGTGGATATTTTATGAGACAAAAACATAATAAAAGATGGAAGCAACATGTGTACTTTAAATAGAAATGGTATTTTCTAACAGTAGTAGGTGCATTAAATAATTTGATGATCTATCCAAATTATTTTTAAAAATAGTGTGAAAAAAATGGTTTCCAAAATGAAGAGTTAAATTCCTACAAGCAAAAGATGCATATTTAGCAGTATGTAGGTATAATTTTTTTCCATTTCAGTTTTAATACATGAATTTACTCAAGAAAGGTGAAGCTAAAATAAGTCTTTAGTAGGAAGGACTTTTAGGCATCCTTTAGGAAAAGAGATGCTTCAACTAGTTACAAAGAAGCCTGACCTTCTAGGGGTGACCTGTATGTATAGTGTAATTAGAACTATAAGAGAAAACTGCATTTGCACTGTCAATTTCTATAGTTGTGTTTCTGAGCCTTGGATATAAGCAGTTTCCTACCAGAGACACTCAAATTAATTCTTTTTCTTCAGGAATTGTGTAAATCCCAAGCAGGATACGAGGGGGTAAGAAAGCTGTCCTCTTTCTCCAAAGAGCAATGTGTTGCGGGAAGGAGCTCCTGCTAGTCCATCTCAGCCGACAGCCAGCATGGAAGCCATCCTGGTGCGCAGCCAAGGCACTGAGGTAGAATCCATGACTGTGGGCTTTAAGGGTAGGGAATAAGAATGATGAGATACTTTAAATGTTTACTCCAATCCTTTTTTCAGTTTTGTCATATCTTGTTAGAAGAAACAACCTGTCTCTATTGGGTTTGAGGGAATTAAAATAATGGTCTCCTTTCCCATGGGTGGTGACTATGGATGGGTCAGAGGTGATCACTGATGATTCAGAGGCTAGTGAGGCTGTTCAGGAGTTTTTCCAGTGTTGAAGATAGTCTTACGCTATTACTGAGAAGACCTGAAGGCAGAGACTGCAGCTTATGTTCTATACTCTAGATAAAATATGAAGGAGTTCTCAGAAACTTAACAGAGACAGCTGTGTAGCTAGTTTTTAAAAATCTATGCTGATGTAAGCATAGATAAAATAATTTTTTATAAACTAGACATACAAATTCATTTTGCAGGCACTAGAAGGTTAATGGGGCCCAAGGATAAATGAATAGCATTTCTATAGTGAACCTAATAGTGATTTGCAGGGGTGTCTTATGGCAAGTATTTTTAACTTCAGAATATCCACTCTGCCAGCTGCTCCTCCAGCTGCTGCTGCTTGTACATTTGGAGGGGGTGGAATTGACTAAAACCCTCCCTTTGGCTTAGCATATATATTCATACCCATAAGAGCTGTCTCACTGTGTTTCTCATGTGTCATTCTCCTAAAGGAGGACTCATTTGGAAACCTTCATGAGATCTGGCAATGGCTTCTGTACTTCCTACATCTATCCCTTTTACGAGATTCAAATTTGCATGCCATTGTCC
The DNA here is from genome assembly GCA_004027295.1 of Dolichotis patagonum. NCBI lineage: Eukaryota > Metazoa > Chordata > Mammalia > Rodentia > Caviidae > Dolichotis > Dolichotis patagonum. The sequence continues at coordinate 5,717 of PVJX010011467.1, read as the reverse complement.
TCTTGCAGGCAGCACTACAAACCACAGATTATCTAAAGTAAACACATCTACACAAAGATTCTCTTTGTTAGTAATATGTACAGAAATTACCAGTAAATCATATCAATCCATTAAATATATTCTGAAACTTTTAACAGGATAAGTTTTAAACCCTCACATACCAGAACCATTATTACATTTGCTTTAGGTAATCATATTGAGTTCCATGCAATGTTCAATGCGTTGTAAGAAATGTATCACATATATGCATATAATCTTATATATAAGGACATCATAGTCATAATATATGGACTATCATCCTAAGAAGAATAAAAATTCAAATGTGAAAATTTGTCAGACTTTAGTTCTAAAAATCACATATTAAGGTGAAAATAAAGATCAAACTAATAAACATCACAAAATTGACATCTGCCAGAGTTTCTCTCTCATCAAAATGTTACACTGATAGTTTCATCTGTAGATTTCACTTTATGAAAAACCACTTGAAAGCTTAAAGGCAAAAGTAGTAGCTGCATCTTTGTCCTTAGTTCTGTGGCTCAGCTGAGTGACTGGGCTCATGTGATCTCTAGTTAGTTGGAATGGCTAAGAGAGCAGAAAGAGATGGGCAGGAGTATCTGAAAAGTTGGTCTCTTTCTTGCTTTTCTCTTATCTTTTAGGAGCCTTGCTTGAATTGGTCCCATGGTGGAGGGAAGATTCCCAATAGCAAGACAGCATAGGTACGATATGCAAGCACTTCTCACTTGTTATCATACTATTGGCCAGAGGAAGTCATGTGGCCAAGAAATTATCAATAGGGAAAGGAACAATCCAAAAGAAAATGCAATACAATAAATTCTGGCCATCTACTCTCAAACAGCCTGTTTCAGTAGATAAATTTAATGTGAGTATGATTAAAATAAATAGTACAACTTAGAAGACATTATTGGCAAATGGTCTTTCTTTTGAAATCTGAAGTATATTTCTCTTTGAATTATTTTCTTTCCTAATTTATATCTAACATCTTTAATGTAATAAAATCTATGGGTTTATTTTGGCTAATGTGGTTCTTAACCACATCCAAAGAAAACTAATTTCTTAATTAAAAGAAAAACCAGAAACTAATATGTATATTTACAGCTGCCTATTTATGGCTCCAAAAGTAATTATTATTTTTATCAAAGGATCATAAATACACAACTTTCACATGTTTGAATAATCATTCCTAAGCATAGTGGTACATCTACTATAGTTATCTTTAAAATAAATAAATAAGCAAATAAGAAATGTAACAAAATTCATAATTTGAATTAAATAGTCATTATTCTGAAAATTCCACTAAAAGAATTTTCTGTTTCTTTTAAGCTATATTCACAGTAGCTGCACTACTAGCTTTTACTGAGGAGATAGCGTTATAAAACAGATAAATATATAAATGCAAGCTTGACTGCCAGAAAAAAAATGAGGTAATAAAGGAGAGAAAGTTTGAGGCATGTGGCCCATTTCCAGTTGTAACCACCTACAAAGTTAGAAGAAATAGCTTCCAGATCAACAGTAATGAATGCCCCGGTCTTCTTCGCAAATAATGTGGGATAATGTGGCGCTATATGAGTTGATTGCTGCCACCCAATCAGAATCTCCTAATTAATGTGAGAAAATTTCTGCCAGGGTGATGAGTGCATCATTGTTTTTCAAGCTGAGCTTCGTTAAGGCTTGAGACCTGGCATATAAAAGGAATATAAAATTCTATTTTGAAGCATTAAATTATTTAAGGAAAATATGTAAGGAATGTATGAGGTATGATACTGGCCCAAAGCCTGCTATATAAAAACAAGATTAAACTGTTAGGTAACTAATGTTAAATCCGTAACATCATCTATAACTTCTCCAAGGAAACTGCAGACATTTTATGTTATGTAGTTTTAAGAAACAGAGAATATTTAATTTCAAAATAAATGTACCATAAATTTAATAAACTCATGAAAAGCCTCTTGTGGGACTTCTAAATAATATTATTGTTTTATCACAATTCCGCAAAATATATTACAATGGTATAAAAATCTTAGGGGTTACAAAACGCTTTTATCTTTGATTTTTGTAAAAACTATCATCTATAATAATTGAGGAAGCAAATCATGGGGGAAACAGGTTTATTTTTCAAAATCATCTAGATAATTATTATTTATTAAGAGTTTGAATTCAGACCTATATTTCCCAGAGCACTAATACTAAGTTTTATAGATGCACATATGAGTCAAATTTGAAAAGCTTTATATAAACAAATCCAATGACTTTGAATGAAGATTTAACCCTTCAAAAAATAGCTTTTACTCTGCTTTTCAGTTTAATTCTTGATATATTAGTAGAACTTTCAATTACAACTTGAAGTATAGAGACAAAAGACATGAGGTCTCTATTTCACTTCACTGAAGAAATATTTTATAATTGTTGTGGAGTGTTTTTTTACATGAGGAAAAAGATTCTAAATTCTCTGACTTTAACATTTATTTGTATGTACAAGGACATTTACGAAAATGTCAGCTCACAAGAAATTTGATACAAGTAGAGCCAATGTGAGATTCTTGATTGTTTAAGGCAAAGACTAAACAGTCTCACAAGAATGCTTTCTGAGTTACATTTCTCAAAAGTGCAATTCAAGTTTGCATATAAACAAAGTAGATTAAATTAAAACTAGTCTAACGGAAACAGTAGTTCCCAGTAGATATTTGTTGAGTGAATCACTGTAGTAAGCTCAAATATCATAATAGAAGGACAATAAACCAAATAAGGAAGCAAAAATGTTTCTTTGCTTCTATTTGGATTTTGTAAAGATATGTTTTAGGGATTACCAAATGATCAATATGAAAAGCTGTGCCTATTTACAAGGTTGGATTTACCTTCATACAAACCTGTAACACTCACGAAGTTTTTAGGTGAGACTAACCACAATCATTACACAATTCAACATTTATTTTTTTGAGAGTTTGAATGTGACCAACAAGAATTCTAGATGCTAACAAAATTTTTATTATGGACATAATAGTTGTATGTCTTTCTTGGCTACAATATGCTAATTTGGCACATTTATACAATTTAGACTATCAAAACAAGGTAATAAGCAGTTTCATGTCCTCAAACACTAGTACTTCCTTTTGAATTTATTTTGTTGACTTTTGTTAGTACATGTTTGCAGTTCATGATGATTACATTCACTATAGGGCATTTGTACATGTATATGACTTACCAGTTATTTTCTTTCCTCTTCTCTCACTTCCTCTTTTGTTTCTCCAGCATCAGGTTTATTTATTTATTTATTTATTTATTTATTTATAGAGAAGAAAACCAAGCAAAATAAAATAGAATAAAGCTAAAAGAAACAAACCATTGTGACTGCCACAGGACTTCAAAACAATAAGAAATCAACAATGGTTACCATAATGGTTCTTGTTGTCTTCAAAATAGCTACTCATACCTTCAGACATAATAAAAATCAAACAAAATAGAACATAATCAATAAAAACAAAACAAAAATTCAATAAAGGACTTCAAATCAAGATATGAGTAAATTAAAAATGGCTACCATAATATATCTTGTTATCTTTGAAATAACTGCCCATGCCATCAGATATAATAAAATCAAACAAAACAAAACAAGGCAAAACAGAATAAAACCAAACCCAACAAAACAATGAAAATCACACAGGACTTCAAAACAAGATGACAGGGAATTAACAATGGTTACCACCTTCAGAAGGAGATAACCCATAGATGATATGCTGCAAATTGTTATCCTCTGAATCGGTGATCAGACTACTGGCTTTAGACCTGCAAAGTCAGTGAAACATTAAACAATACAAGCATTAAATTGCATTGTACTTCAGTAGCTATCAGCCAGTCGCTTATGGTGGGGGTTGGGGGTTATTGACTCTTCTTGTTTCCCAGCCCACGAGCTGAAAGGGGTGGCACATGGCTGTTCCCCCAGTGGCCCACACATGGTGCTGATTCACAGGGAGGGCTTGCACAGTCTGTGAATGGTCTTATTTACTTGTTTTATAAGACCTTATAAAGTTAATTATCGTGCATACAGATTAAAAAATAGGCCAAAGAATGTATAAAATATGAAACATAATTGTACTAAATCAATGTGCACTTTTAGTCCTCACTGGATTACAATACTTATTTATTTTTCTTGTAATCTTTTTTTCTGTAATCATGGAGAACTTTGGTACTCTAACAACTTACTTTGAAAGGCGTGAGCCACTGTTATAACCAATAGTTTTCCTACTCTATTACAGAAATTAAGTGCTAATTTCTAGCCTCAAATCATGTTTCCAGGCACCTCTTTAATCGGGATTCCACTTCCCTTCCTCTGTTTTGTTTTTGTTTGTTTTGTTTGTCTGTCCCACTCTGTAGTGATCAGTATTTCATTCTGTTCAACTGGGAAATCAACTTTTTAGTTCCCCAAAATGAGTGAGAATATTGGTACTTGACTTGCTTTGTCTGGTTCATTTTCTTATCATAATTATATTCAGGTCCATCCACTGAATTTCATTCACCTTTTTAAAATTTTTGAACAGTATTCTATGGTGTGTATATGCCTCAACTATTCATTTGTTTATGGACAACTTGATTAATTGGATATTGGTTTTTTTAATAGTGTTGCAAACCACATGCGAGTCCACTATCTCTTTGATGTAATGATCTCATTTTCTTTACATAGGTGCACAATTGTGAGATTGCTTGATTCACATGTAGATGTGTTTTTAAGGACTCTCCATACTGTTTTCTATATGGCTGTACTAATTGACATAACTCCTAACAGTGTATAAGGGTTCTCCTCTCTCCACATTCTTGTCAGCAAATTTTATTTATCCTTTATTTTTTATTAATGTTAGAAAATTCTCCTTTAAAAATGAAATTTATACATGAACATGCTTCCCAAGTACCCATTTTATTTTTAAATTCTTCTCTAATATTAAAACTGTCATTATGTGGAAAGTCTATAAACATGATTTATAATTGTTATGTGGTTTATTTACTTTTATAAGAAATTTGAAACTTTAAATTTATTGTACATTCTCATGGCATATTTTGATATTTACAATGTAAATTCCAGGCATAGTTATAGAGCAGTTTATAAAATTTATAAATGAAATCAGAAAAAATTGTGGTATTAAAAGATGCATTTTCATACTACTTCGAAGAAGTACTTTCTGTGCACCAAACAATATCATACCATTAAAGAAGTGAAAAAAGGGAATATATACTGTGCCAATGAGTTATCATCCAAATCAGTTAAAGTAGGGAAGTAGCTCAACACAATTATTATAGTATGTATAAGTGGTCATTCCAATGAATGGCTTCGAACTGTATAAAAAGATTTCAATCTCTTTTGTAATCAGGGAAATTCCAATTCAAACCACAATGAGACAACAGTTAACACCCACCAGGTTGGCAAACTTTACCAAGTTCCAAAACATGAAGTTTTGGCAACTATATAGATTAATGGGAACTCATACAAAATAGGTAGTACACCAGGGCAAACATTTTTAACAGTATTTTTGAATTATCTAATGAGGTGGAGACTGTAAAAATCCAATTTGTATTTCTACAGTGGGGGATATATCCTAGGAAAACACTGACCCAAGTTTGCAGAACAGGGACAACAGTGGCATTGTCTACGCTAGCAAAACAAAGCGAGGCAGATACACGAATGACAGCAAGAACAGCCAAGGGGAATT
>PVJX010011466.1:38896-53556 GCA_004027295.1 Dolichotis patagonum | reverse complement strand
TGCACTGCTTGTTTTGGGTCCCACTGCCTCCCTATATAGAGCATCTCTTTTTTTTTTTTTAAATAAGTTTATTTAAAGAGAAAAAAACAAAATGAAACAAAATAAAACAGAATAAAGGGTAGCAACAATACAGTATTCCAAGGAAAAGAACAACAACAAAAAAACCTAAGAAATTATTGCTTGACAAATTACATACTGACTTCTTGGAAATAGTTGTTCAATTTACAAAGTTAAAACATGTAAAGTAGACATTCAAACAGTGAGACTGTTGACAGTTCTGCTCCACAATCTGACAAAAACAGCAATATGGTCATCCATCTTACCCATGCAAATATACATGCAGTTATATCAAAAGGGTATATATAGAGCATCTCAATGGACCCTATCTCCTGATCTACTCTGCCTGTGTTTCTCTCTGTTAATATTTCAAGGCCAGGTATACTAGAGATTACCACCAATCTTCTCTGCCTTATTTCTGCTATTCTGTTTTTCTGCCATTGGTTGTCTATTTTTCTGTTCCACCCACTGTCTGCCCGGTTTACTGAGGCCTCTCTGCCATTGTTCCTGAAATGCTCGTATTCTTGTTCTCTCTCTCTCTAAAATGTCCTTCAGTATTTTTTGTAGGGTTGGATTGGTCACAAATTCTCCAAGTTCCTCTTTGTCATGGAAACATCTTGTTTCTCCATTAATTTCTAGAGAGAGTTTTGCAGGATACATCAATCTGGGCTGGAGGTTGTTCTCCTTCAGGGCTTGAATTACTTCACTCCAAGCTCTTCTTGAGTTCATGGTCTGTATCGAGAAAGCTGCCATGATTTTGATGGGTTTTGCTTTATAGGTGATCTGTTTCTTTTCTCTGATGACTTTTAATGTTCTGTTCTTATATTGAATTTCTGGGATCTTGATTATTATGTTTCTGGGTGTAGCTCTGTTTTGGCTGTAGGTGGCTGGAGTTCTGTATGCTTCATGTGTCTGCATATCATTTCCTTTTTCTAGGTTTGGGAAGTTTTCCTTAATAATTCCTGTGAATAGCCTTTGCAGTTCTTCTGTTTTGACTCCTGCTTCTTCATTCACATGCTTTATTCTTAAGTTGTAGAACCTCTTGTCATCCTCTAGACTTTGTATGGTTACTGCCTGCTCCCTTGTTATTTTTAAGAGATCTTCCCTTTGATGATCACACATTGCAAGCCTGTGTTCAATTTTTGATAGTCTATCTTTGGTTTCTTTCAAGTTTTGCCAACTTTCTATGGAGTCTTTAGTTTCCTGGTAATCTCTTTGAATCTGCTTCATGAATGCTAGGTTTTTTTTATATTCTTCATGGAACATTTCTCTCCTTTTGTGTTCTTCCATTCTTCTGTCTGTGTCTTCTTGAGAGGTGCCCAGCCTTTCTTTTATTAATCTACTTATCTCTTGTTTAATTTGAATTAATATTTCAGTTTTGATCCTGCTTATGAGGTCCTGAATATGTCTCTTTATGTCTGCTACCACTGTGTTTGATGGTGCATGTGTGTTGCCCTCAATCTCTTTTGTATTTACCTCTCCTGGATCAATGTTCTCAGGGTTGGGGGCTGGGGTTTTTTTCTTATTTCTCCCTCTCGTCATATTTTTGGTTCCTTCCATACAAGTGTACAGTGTAATTCCCAGCCCCTTTTCTTGTTGGTTAAGGCTCCTCTGGAGCACACAGGCTAAGGGCTTCTGCCCTCTGCCGGCCACTATCAGAGAGTAAAGTTCAAGCAAGTGCAGTGTGCGCTGGCTCCTCTCCTCTGGGCCAGTCAACCTTTGCAGGCCTTCACTGCGTCAGTGTGTGGCTGTGCTCAGGGAATTAGTTTGTAGCAACCACTGGGTCCCAGCCAGGGTCATGGCCCAATCCAAGCAGATTCCACCAATCCGCTCGACAAGGGGAGCAACCAACTGAAGCCACTTCCTTATGGAGTTAGGGCTGTCCTGCCCAAATCCAACATGTCATCCAGTCGGTTTCCCCTTTCCCGTGGGAGGGTCTTATTCCCACCACTCACTGCATGTTGATGCCAGTCCCTGAGAACTGCTGGGCTCCCCGACCTCTGACTTCAGTGTGGCTGCGGTGCGAATTCACGGTGCCTCTGGGTGGGTCGTGTGCAGGGCCGGGTCCAAGTGAGCCGCATGCAGGGATGTTCAGCTCCACGCTCTGGCTGCTCAAGCCAGTTGCATTGGCATAGTTCAGTTGGTCAGGTTGCTCTTGGGCAGGAATTCAGACGGCTTGAGGAGGGTGCCATGCTTGCTGATCTTAGTTTCACTAATGGTAGCCCCAGGACCTCATATTTGAGTGGTTTTTTCAACTTTAGTTTCTTCCTGGGTTGAGAGAGTCCATCTCTCTCTGTTTGTGTCTCTCCAGGGTGTTAAATTCTGGCATTTAAGCTGTCTCTCTCAGAGAGGGTCTCTCTCCTGCTACCTACCGGTCCGCCATGTTTTGAAACCACCCACAAGACTCAGTTGTTGATTCTTTGAGACAGTTCCTGTACAATTGGAGTTTGTTCAGAAAGTCTTTGCCTACATTTATGTCTTCAAGACTTTTACCTTCTGTATCTGCCAGCAGATTTAATGTTTCTGTTTCAATATTTAGATCTTTGATACACTCTGATTTTAGCTTAGTGCATGGTGAAAGATATGGTTCCAGTTTTAATCTTTGGCATGTGTAGAGCCAGTTTTTCCAGCACCATTTATTAAAGAGGCTTTCTTCCAGTGAATGTGTTTAGCACCTTTGTCAAAGATAAGGTGACTTAGTATGTCTGGGATTGTTTGTGCATCTTCTAATCCATTCCTTTGATCTTTGGGTCTGTTTTTTTTTGCTCGTACCACACTGCTTGTATCATAGTAGCTTTATAATATACTTTCAAGTCAAGGATTGTGATGCCCCTGTCTTATCTTTGTTGCTCAGGATGGCCTTTGCTATTCTAGGTCTCTTCTGGTTCCAGATGAATTTTATGATTGTTTTGTCTAATTCTGTGAACTCTGCTATTAGAATTTTGATTGGGATTGCATTGAGTCTGTATAACAGTTTTGGAAGTATGGCCATTTTCACTATATTGGTTCTATTCTTCCTACCCAAGAGCATAGGCTATCTCTCCATTTTCTAATATCCTCTCAAATCTCCTTTTTCAGAGTAATGTAGTTTTCAATGTAGAAGTCTTTTACAATGTAGAAGTCCTTAATTAGATAGATTCCTAGGTCTTTTTTTCTGGATACTGTTATGAAAGATGATGTTTCCCTGATTTCTTTTTCAATGAGTTTATTGTTAGTGTACAGGAAGGCTATAGATTTTTGAGTGTTGACTTTGTAACCAGCTACACAACTGATTTTTATTATTAAATCTACTAGTATTTTAGTGGAGTTTTGGGGGTCTTCTATATAGAGTATCATGTCATCTGCAAATAATGATAGTTCAACTACTTCCTTTCCTATCTTTATTCCTTTTATTTCTATCTCTTGTCTAATTGCTCCACTAAAGTTTCCAGGACTATGTTGAATAAGAGTGGAGACAGTAGACATGCTTTTCTTGTTCCTCATTGTAGAGAGAAAGCTTTCAGTATTTTTCCATTTAGTATGATATTGGCTCTTGGTTTCTCATCTTTTATCAGATGAATACCATCTATTTCAATTTTCTGTAGGTTTTTTTTCACAAAAGGGTGCTGGACTTTGTCAAAAGCTGCTCTCATGTATTGAGATGATCATATGATTTTTTTACCTTGGCCCTGTTAATATGGTGTATTACATTTATTGATTTACGTATGTTGAACCATCCCTGCATCCCTGGAATGAACCCCATTTGATCATGGTGTATAATTTTCTTTATGATTTGCTTCATTCTGTTTGCCAGCATCTTATTGGGAATTTTTGCATCTATCTTCATTAGGAAGATTGGCCTGTAATTATCTTTATTAGTTGGAGCCTTCTCTGGTTTTGGTATCAGAGTAATGCTTGCTTCCAGGAATAAATTTGAGAATATTGCTTCTCTTTGCATTTCATTAAAGAGTTTGAGAAGTGGTGATATTAGATATCCAAATTTCTTGTAGAATTCAGCAGTGAATCCATCAGGGCCTGGGCTTTTCTTTGTTGATGGGTTTTTAATTACATTTGATTTCATTTATTGATATTGGGTTATTTAGGATTTTTATATTTTCCTGATTCAGCTTTGGTAATTCGTATGTATCTAGGAACCTGTCCATTTCATCTGTATTTTCCATTTAAGTATAAAATTTAAGTTTTCAGAGTAGGTATAGATGATCTGAATTTCTGCAGGGGGTCAGTTGTGATTTCACCCTTTTGTTTCCTAGTTGCGTGGATCTGAGTCTTTTTTTTTTTATAAGGTTGGCTAAAGGTTTGTCAATTTTATTTAATCTTCAGGAGACCAACTCATAGATTTATTGATTCTTTGCATTGTGTTTTAGTTTCCATTGTGTTAATTTCTGCTCTCATCGTTATAATTTTCTCTGTTGTGTGAGCTTTTGGCTTATCTTGCTCTTCTTTTTCTAGAAGTGTGAGGTTCAACGTTAAGTTGTTTGTATGCACTTGCTTTGTTTTCCTGATACGGGAATTTACTGCTATAAATTTTCCTCTTAAGACTGCTTTCATTGTGTCCCATAAGTTCTGGTAAGTTGTATTGCTGTTATCATTCAACTGTAAAAACTGTCTAATTTCTTCTTTAATTTCATCTGTGACCCATTGGTTGTTCAAGAGGGTGCTATTTAATTTCCATGTGTTTATGAAGTTCTTGTGGTTTCTTTTGCCATGTATTTCCATTTTCAATGTACTATGGTCAGATAGTATGCATGGGATAATTTCAATTCCTTTGCATTTACTGAAGCATGTTCTATGGTCCGGTGTGTAGTCTATTTTGGAGAAAGTCCCATGTGCAGCTGAGTAGAATATGTATTCTAATGTCATGGAGTGGACCACTCTATTGACATCTAAGTCCATTTGTTCAAAAGTTTCATTCAGTTCTATTTCATTATTAACTTTTTGTCTAGTTGATCTTTCTTTTTGTGACAGTGGGGTATTGAGATCTCCCAGTTTAATTGGATTAGGGTATATTTATTTTTCATTACATCAGTAATTGTTTGATATAGTTTGGTGCACTAGTATTTGTTGCATATATTTCTTCTCTCTTTTTTTTTTGCTGCCGGGAATTGAACTTATGACCTTGTGCTTGCCAGACAGATGCTTATGCCACTGAGCTAAATCCCCAGCCTGTTGCATATGTATTTATGATTGTTATCTCTTTCTCTTGGGTTGTTCCCTTTACAAGGATGTAGTGACCTTCTTTGTCTTTCTTAATCAGTTTTGGCTTAAAATTCACTTTGTCTGCAAATAGAATAGTTACCCCTGGTTTTTTCTGGGTTCTGGTTGCATGGAGTATTGTTTTCCATCCCTTGATTTTCAGTCTATGAATTTCTTTTTGAATTAAATGTTTATTTCCTGGAGCATATTTTTGCATCTTGCTTCTTAATCCATTGTGCCAGTCTGTGTCTTTTGATTGGTGAATTGAGACCACTAACGTTGATGGTTATCACTGAAATGTGTTGACTTATCCTTGTCACCTTTTTTCCCTTACCTCTGTTTGGTGGCTTCCTTGGTGGATTCCTTTTGTTGGCATTTTTTATGGATTAAAAACTGGTGGTCAAATCAACACTGGCTGAATTAAATCAGCGTGGTTCTGAGTGTAAATGTCCCACTTGAGGAAAGTTACCAGCATAAAAGGAGACCTGGAGCAGAAGAGCATAGCATTGTGGGTTCTCTTAAGTGTTGTTGTTTGGAGCTGTTGGTTCTCCTGGGGGAGCTTGTCATGCTGGCTCCTCTGATATGAACTCGGCTATTATCATTGGAGGAGCGAGGGTCCTTGCCACTGAGAATGGCTGTGGTTCACTTTGCAGGCACTCTGGTCCTTACTTTGAGCATTGCTTCCTGGCTCCAGAGGGGAAGATGTTTGCTAGGATATCTACGATAGGCTTGTCATGCTGGCCTCCTAATAACTACTTGACTGTTCTCTTCATCGGAGGAGCTTGGGACCTCGTTGTTGCTGAGGATGGCTGTGGTAATTTTGGGGGGAGTGCTGGTCCTTATTTTGAGCATCACTTCTTGGCTCTAGTGTAGAACCCTCAACTTATTGGCACAGATCCTTCACCCCACTGACATAAGCTTCCTAACTTCCACCACTGACCTTTGGGCCTTCCCAACACAGATCCATAAAAGAGACTTTCATGAATCATTGTCGTGGGCTCTACACCTCCAATTGGACTCATAGAGGGCATTGTCATGGGCTCTAGGTCTTCAGCTGGACTCATGCAGGACATTGCTGTGGGATCCAGGCCCTTGGCTGGATTTCCTTGGGTCTTTAGTGTTGTGGACAGGTTTCCTGTACTTTCTTGTATTTAACTCTGGGTGACCATCATAAAATAATACTATAAATTCTGTGTCCTGTATATAATTATTCTCCATGCAACCTCTGACTACCACAGGGTTCATGGAGCTGTAGTCCTTATTATCTCTTTCTAGAATGTCCTTCAGAACATTTTGGAGTGCTAGTTTGGTGATCATAAATTTCCTCAGATGTTCTTTGTCATGAGAGTATCTTATTTCTCCATCAATTTTGAAATATAGTTTTACATGGTACATCAATGTGGGTCAAAAGTTGTTTTCCTTTAGAACTTATAGTACTTGACTCTAAGTTCTCTTTGACTTGAGAGTTTGTGCTGAGAAGTCAGCTGTGATTCTGTGGGCTTTCCTTTTAGAAGATTTATTTCTTTTCCCTAACAGATTTTAAGATTTTATTCTTATGTTGCATTTCTGGAATCTTGACTATGATACCTGACTGTAGAATATTTTTGATCATGGCTAATTGGAATTCTATATGCCTCGCTTATCTGAATGTCAAATTCTTTTTCTCTACAGGGAAGTTTTCTGCCATAAGGTCTGTGAACATTTTTAAAATTGTGGTATCTTCTGCTTTTTCATTGACTCCAGTTAATCTTAAATTACTCTTCTTTGTCTCATCTAGCAGCTGCTGGATTGATTTCTCATGGTCCCTTGCTATTTTTGTGAAGTCTTTCTTTTCCTGATCACTAACTGCAAGTCTGTTTTCAGTATCTGAGATCCTGTCCTCACATTGGCCTAACCTGCTTCGAATACTTTCAGTGGAGTTTTTATTCACCTGGATCTCTGCTTGAATCTGCTTCATGGATTCCATTTCTATCCTGTGCTGAGCTTCCATAATTCTCCTGAGCTCATCTATTTTTTTTTTTTTTTGTCTGTGTCTGCTCTAGCATCACTAAGTGGAGTCTTTATCTGAGAGATTATTGCTGACTTCATTTTCTCCAGAGCTTTGTTCAGTTGTTTTGTTGTTACTTCAGGGAGCCCAGGTGGGAGGCTTTTGGATTGTTCTACGTCAGTGTTCCCTGGATTTGCCTTTGGTGAACTTGATGTCTGTGGCTGCATTTTGTTTAAGTGTCTTCTCATTTTTTCTTTCTTTAGTTTAATTCCTGGGTGATGCTTGTAAATTGCCTATGGTAGTTTGCTTTATTGCTAGTATTTAGGGTCCCTAGATGATCCTTACTTCTCTGAGATACCTTCCAGGTGTAGCTGGTTTTTGTGTTTGAGTCTGTTGGAAGATCTTACCTCTTCAGCTTGTTGGAGATGAGAAGTTGTTGCTTGTTTGGCCCAGGCCCTGGTTCTTTGGCACTGTGCCACAGTAATTTCTGTGACCCTTAGTCAATTTTAGTCATGGAATACCAGGGTTAATAGCTGTTTAGAACAGTTTTGTCGGTTTTGGCTACAGTGGTACCAATAACGTCAAACATATCCCAGCAAATGACAAACTGAGCAAACCCTTAATTTGCCACTTTTAACCATATGAACTAGATTTGTGGTTATAAAACAAAATCTAAAACAAACCAGAAAATTATATGCAGTACACAGGTCAATTTTGCCTTCAAGAGTTAGGATTTAAAATGGCTTAAGGAGAAAATAGAGAAGTGGAAGAAGAGGAAGATTAGAAGCAAGGTCAGAGGACAAAGTGGGATCACACCAGCTTTGGGAAACTTGCAGAAGACTGAAGGAAAAGAGAGATGGAAAAGATAAAAGGAAGACCAGAACAGAAGCACACCCACAAAGAGGCTAGGAACCACGTTTACATTTATACAAAAACAGGAACAAACAATGAAAGCAAAAGAGAAAACAAAAAAAAGAAAGAAAGAAAAAGTCTACTTCCAGGGCTCCCTCTGGTTTCACTAGTAGACGGCGTGTGGAGACAGTCTTGGTGTGTGCAGATCTCTCCCAGCAAGTCAGCAGTAGTTTCCTGGCAGGGTAGCAGATAATCTCAGCAGGCCTGCCCGAGACCAGACTCAGTAGGTTCCCCACCATCTGAGCAGTTTCTGCGGGTATGAGCCCAGCTGGGAGCCGCCAGCAGTTCTGGTTCTGGCCTTATCCAGCCTGTCTCCAGGATGGCTCCCAGCTAACCCCTGTCCTACGGCAGGCCTAAGTCCTCTGCACTCACCGCCAGCCAGTGCAGTCCGTCACACGGGCAGCTGCCCTCCACTACTGTGCCTCTCTGCAGAGGCCTCCGGGTTTGCCAGCCGTCCCTGGCTCTGCAGGTTTGAACAGCTGCCCTTGTGCAGTGAGTCCCATCTCGGGGAGAAGGTGCTGCTGGCCACCTCCTTCTTTGTTGTAGTTTCTCTCTTTGCTCTCTCCGTGGGCTTCACTTTGCTTAGAGTCTTCCTGGGCCCAGTGGACCCACTTCCCTCCTTTTCATCTTCCTCATGGTGTGTCTGGAAGGTGCCTCTCAGGCTGTTGTCTCTGCTTTTTACTGCTCCACCATCTTTGTCTCCTCCCTTGGCAACACCTCTCCATCATGCAATTATGTGGGACTCCAGGCCCATATTTATGAGACTTTTTTAAAATTGGTACCAGGGATCGAACTCATGACTGAGCTTGCAAGGCAGGCACTTACGCCACTGAGCTAAATCCCCACCCCCTCCAGGCCCATATTTACTCCTACCGCCCACACGCATTTCGTCTGTCACTACCTCACTGAGAAAAAGGACCCACTTCTCATTTTTCAAAAGAAAAACTCTTTTTCTTCCTCATACTTTGTTTTTGTCTTTATGAAACAGGATCTTGCTATCTAGTTCAGGCTGACATTGAACTCATTATGTATCCCAGCCTGGTCTTGAATTTGAGGCAGTCCTCCTGCTTCAACCTCCCAAGTGGTGGCATACGGGCCACTGTGCCTAGCTACTTCTTTCTTGTTCTTGATTTCTGCTTCCAAGGGGTAGTCATTTTCAACCTTGTAAGGCTTTTCTCCTCCTAGTCACATATCTCTAAATAAATTCATATACTAGTCTAGATGTTTCAGTTTTAGATATTTTCTGTTTATTAGTACTGAACACAAGTAGTTCATTCCCTTATACCCCATCCTCCCTCACTCCTACAACCTTCTCTGTATACAACTTTTGGCTACTTCAGTATTTTCCACTTACATTAAGACTCTGTGTATTCACAACTGATTCATGCGGTGTGCTATAGTTATTTTTTATTTAGCATTTCAATTTCTCTGAAATTGTTTGAAGTTTTCCTTGCTTACTCTCCAGCTCTGACAGAAATGCTAGTATCTTTTCACTCTGTTCAAGCATGTCGGGTGAGCATTGTCTTTTTTGTTGGCGATACGCCTCCTGGATCTGGTGGTCTTTCTGCTCCAACCTGGTTGGGTAGTAAGGACTATTACACAGCTGTTAGCCTGGGAGAGTAACTGTCCCTTCTGTTTGGAGAACCCTGTTGAGCTTTTGGAACAGGTTCACATCATAGCTACCCTGCAGCTTGAAGAACAAGTGTTTCAGATGGGAGAAAATAAAGCAGTGTTGGGGGTGTTAAATGTCAAAGTTACACAGATATAAGTGGCACAGCCAGACCACAACGGTGCTTTCTCTGTTGGAGGTTCCAGTGCCCCCTACTGCTGCTGCTGGTCAACCAACCCTCAAAAGTTCCAGACCCCTGGAATGATGTAGGACAGAGGAGATCTGATGCATACCTCTTCTTTCCTAGCTGCAAGATTTAGTTGAATACTTGGACTTTGAATAATGCTTCTGGAGTCTGTCACTTAATAACTATGCAATTTGGAGCTGTTCATATAATCTAAGCCTCATTTGTAAAGTAAGAATAATAACACTACCTCACTGGATCATCATAAAGATTAAGTACCACTGTTTTTTATTTTTTGGTACCGGGGATTGAACTCACGACCTCATGTTTGCCAAGCAGGCACTTACACTGCTGAGCTAAATCCTCGGCCCTAAGCGCCACTGTTTTAAAGGGCACACTGTAAATATTTAGTGAATATTAAACACTTACATTCTGGGCTAGAACTCTGTGGGAGTAGTAATACTTTTACTATTGGACCCTTATGATCTAGTATCTTTCAATTTCTGCACCATGTTGGGATACAAGAGACTTGTGTACAGCAGAATTTCCAGTGACTGTTTCTCTCACTTGTACAAATCTCAGTTAACAAGAATTAACTATTTCTCTCCCTGCTGTCCTTTGGTGTAGCCCCCGTGTCCACTCTGATGCCGTCTGTTGGCCCACTGGGTTCAGTTGGCTAACATGAAAATGAACTCCATCCAGATGTCCCAATTCATGCTTTTTGCTGCTGTTTAACTTCTACATTTTTCCTGTATTGACAATTAATGTAAAAATGTTAAACTTTTTGGATGAGAATTTTTTTCTCGGGACAAAAGGAAACTCCCTTGCTTTAATATGTGTGCGTGCATATAAATTACATATACACAAATACTCATATATGTATGTTACATTTATACCTGTGCTAACCTGTAATGTGAAATGTGTTTCTTACTCAGGGTTACCGTCGAAGAGTTTAGAAAGTATACTGTTACGATCTTCATTAATTTTGTCTGCCTTCTCATATCTTAGTTTGTTTATTGAATTTCTCTTCAAGATGACCCTATTAAAGTTTAAAACAAAACAGTAAACCCTAAGGAACCAGCAAAGACTTGTTTTCTTTTCATCAACATTTTCTGGGCACTCACTACACAAAGATTTTTGGACAAAGGTCACTACTTTCAAATCTATCTTGTTATGGGGAATAAACGTAAACGGAACATTACACAAGTTAAAATTGTTTAAATGTTAAAAGGCTCAAGCAATATGGGACGATTTATGTAGCTTGTTAAAAATGTAAGTTATCAAAGATTGGTAAGGAAGGGCTTAGGGGTTGCTTTTTAAAAGGCTATTCAGGCTGGGCACGGTGGTGCATGCCTGTAATCCCAGCACTGAGGCAGGAGGCTCTTGAGTTTGAGGCCATCCTGGACTACACTGCAAGTTTAAGGCCAGCATGAACTGCAGTGAGACCATGTCTCAAACCAAGTCTATTCGGTAAAACAGTTTGGCTGGATCATACGTTTATCAGCAAGCAGTAGCACAACTGCATATAATCTAAATTTTTAAAAAGTCCCAACTTTGCTCTTTTAGTTGATCTGACCACATTTTCATGAAAGGGTCTGTTGGCAAAATTCTCTCACCCTGTGGTTCAGCATCAGTCAACTGATCCTTTTAAAAAGCAACCCCTAAGCCCTTCCTTACCAATCTTTGATAGTTTTTATAATATGGACTTTAAGAGCAGTACATGCTGGTCTGCCTTACATGCTGTAATGTTTGGATCTGGAGTTCCTATTACGATGTTAATTTGCCTGAAAACATTTCAGCCCAGTGTAGTAACTGTTAGTATAACTTGTATTCTAGAAACAGTGCGTCGTCCCAGTTAGATTCACATTCCGGGGACAGCTAGCAATCCAGTCAGGAAGCCCGTACTTCACCAGTGATACAGAAATCTTTGTTATCCAATGGACTTTGCTGATTAGTTACACCAAACGTGTTCCCATTGGTGAAATCAGTGTCTTCTAATAATGCTGACATGGAACACACTATTATTTGTGAATTGAGCACAAGTGTGAGGACTGACTAAAAAACAATAGCCACTGTCTAGCCTAAGAGGAAGTATAAGAACGTAACAAGACCTGTAACCTGTGCTTGCATGGATAGTACCCAGGGCTTGTACAGAGGATTCCAGTTGACTGATGCTGAACCACAGGGTGAGAGAATTTTGCCAACAGACCCTTTCATGAAAATGTGGTCAGATCAACTAAAAGAGCAAAGTTGGGACTTTTAAAAATTTAGATTATATGCAGTTGTGCTACTGCTTGCTGATAAATGTTAATAAGTGATTCTGTGTGAGGCCAATCGAGTCTGAGCTTTGCTTTCATTTTAAATGGGTAGCTGATATTAGCTACCAAAAAGAATCTAGGTGGTAAATAACCAAAATGGTTGTCAGACTAAAACAAAAAAATTGAAACTGAAAATGATGCACAGCTGTAATCTCAGCATTGTGGAAGCTGAGGCAGGAGAGTTGCCACGTCAGCCTGAACTTCAAAGCAAGACCCTGCCATCAAAAAAAAAAAAAAAAAAAAAGTGCTCTAGTACTTCTGAGTTACTCTCACGTAATATCATTCATCATCACCTACTTATCAAATCAAGTTTATTTGGTTACTTATTTCAGACAAATGAGGCTCATGTGCACAACTAAGAAGTAGGACAATCCAAGTAGAAGGCAGGGGAAATCTGATGGACTACACAACAGCTACCTAGAAAGGAACAGCAGCTGCGTTCATTTCACAGAACACTGCAGTGATGTAGCACCATTTACGTCAAAGCCTTAGTATGTGGGTCTCTGCTGAAATGCAGCAAAGCCTTCAAAATCATAGCAAACCTGATGAATCTTATGTTCAATTAATTTTGTTTAAAATTATGTCAAAAGTATTTCAGGTAAAACAGAATTTGAGAAGGAATGACTCTGCAGTTTTTAAAGAAAACCTCAAAGAAATAGTTACTGTCATTGAAACTAGTTTTCTTCCATCTGCCTTGTCATTATTATAATCAATTTAAATTTATTAGTTGTTTAAATAATTTTATTTGTACAGAAAGTATTTTTAAACTAAAGCTCTTCATTTATTGAGCTCTTTAACTCAATCTGTTCTGGCCTTGAGGCAAACAGGAAGGTGCAAGTGAGAACTTTGGCATCGAATTGAAAGGATTAGGCTATTTAACAATTTCTATTTTGTTTGGTTTTTTTTGTTGTTGTTTTTTTGGTACCGGGGATGGAACTCATGACCTCCTGCTTACAAGGCAGGTGCTTATGCTGCTGAGCTAAATTCCCGGCCCTATTTTGTTTCTTTGAATATTGTACTTTGGCCAACCTATGATTGAAATTTGTTGAACTAAACCTTGACCATTTTAGCAAATCTAAGCTAACATGAAACATTTGTGAGTCTGCTAGTAAACATTTTTTCTAAATGTTAATGTTTCAACTGAAGAATATAAAGAACCTCAAAAACTCAGTGCTCTAGAGTCCTCCGACAGTCCATTTTATTAATAGCCACAGTGTATTTTCTGAAATATAGCAAAATCAAATGGAGGACATTCTAAAAACTCTTGTTCAACCCCAGTGGTTTCAACCCCTTTCCATTTTTGGGATTATGAACTACTTTGAGAAATTAATAAAAAATGCATATAAACATTATGCATTTCCCCCCAGAAAAATGCTTGTAACAGAAACTTACATACAAAAGATTCCCTAAGGGTTCACGATCTCCAAATTAGGAATCCCTATTTCAAAACCACAGGACACAGTGGAAAAAAAGTTTAGTTCATTTTCACTGTTACTATAGTATAAAACAAGCATTTTAATAACACTACTTAACTGCTGCCAAAGTCATTCTCTGTCACCAATTTTACAAGGTACTTCCTTGTAAAGTAAGGTAAACTAGGTAGGTACTTCCTATCTAAAACTGGTTAAGTTCCTGAGGTTTAAACCATCTCCTTTGAAATACACAATTTTCTAGAGCAAGTCCCTAAAAAATCAAATCAAAATCTAATATACTATGAAAATGAGTATTTATATATTGAAGAACAGGTTATTGATTTGATAAAATATATTTCTAGATAATAGTGTCACACTTAAAAACAGACACATGCAGTTACTGCCTCTGGATATACATACAACCCTTAGACCATACCTTCTTTTACTTGCGTGGAATCGGTACAATGAAGGGCTCCTATTATGGTACTGAAAGTCTTTTCTTACTAGTCAGGATAAGAAGCACCTCATGTCTGATCAAATCCATCGTATCAAAAGCATTCAGCCAACTCCTCAGTTAACTAAGGTGTTGGTGCTCACTGCAGAATAATCTCTCTGAGGCATCTAATGTTGAAACATTGACCATACCTTAACATCCTGATGCTTGGACCTTGAATCCAAGGGAAATGACTATATTATGGAGTAAACTTGTTCTTTCTTGTTAAACTCCACCGGTCATGTCGAAGAATCTGTTTATATATAGGGTTAACATGGATATACTATAGGATTTCTTAGAGACTTCCTAACACAAGGCTTATTTAAGTGCAGGGAATTTGAAATACAGAAACACTTATGCAACAAATAAAAAAAAAAAATTAAAAAAAAGGGGCCGGGGATTTAGCTCAGTGGCTTAAGTGCCTGCCTGGCAAGCGCGAGGTCATGAGTTCAATTCCCGGTACCAAAAAAAAAAAAAAAAAAAAAAAAAAAAATA
>PVJX010011466.1:0-38796 GCA_004027295.1 Dolichotis patagonum | reverse complement strand
CAGTGTATTTGTAGACATACCTGAATACAAGAAAAGGGTCAGCATGGAAGCTATAACGTGGTCATGGATTGCATTTTTGTCTTTTGCTGCTATGAAAAAAGTGAATAATGGCACTGAGTGTGGTACTGCATACCTATAATCCCAGCACTCTGGGAGGCTGATGCAGGAGGGTTGCAAGTTTGAGCTCAGTCTGGACAACCTAGTAAAACCTTATTTCAAAATAAAAAATAAAAAACAGCTTGGGTATAGCTCAGTGAAAAGGCCCTGGGTCCAACCTCCAGTATTTGAAAAAGAACAAAAAAACCCCTGAGTAACAGGACACTTTTCCCTTGTTTTTCTAAGGTGTTTTTCTTCTTCTCCTTTTCTTTCTTGTCTTCCTTATACATGTTAAATACTAGAACCTGTACTTTGGAGACCTATGGGCCAAGGGACAGGAGTACTGATGCTTGGACCTTGAATCCAAGGGAAATGACTATATTATGGAGTAAACTTGTTCTTTCTTGTTAAACTCCACTGGTCATGTCGAAGAATCTGTTTATATATAGGGTTAACGTGGATATACTATAGGATTTCTTAGAGACTTCCTAACACAAGGCTGATTTAAGTACAGGGAATTTGGACATACCTGCTCTCTGATACTGCTCTCTGATAAGCCTAATTCAAGAATTTAAACTCAGTGGTAAAGGATTTGCATATGAAAATAGACTGTTATTTCTTCACTGACTAGGTGGCATCTTATGAGTCCTACCAAAACACAACCAACTTACTTGTCCTCAATAGTCAATGTACCAGTTTGTGTTTATCCTACCAGACCAACTAAATGCTGAGTGAAAGCTGAAGGTAGTATATACTGGCATTTCTGACTGTGCAATCAATATACACATTTTTCATTTTAAATGTAATAGTTCAAGCATAATCCATATTTAAAAAATTAAAGAGACAGTAAAGGTTTTAAAGGTTTCTCTTTGAAAAGATGATATCTTACAGTACATACAAAAATACTCTGAAAATACATACGACTTCATTTACAAAACACTGAATCAACATATTACAAGAATTACATGGTTATGGATTTTAATAAACTCAGCATGCGTTCATGAAACTTAAAAAATATTAAGAAATGCACTGAAAAAAGCAGTGTAAAAAAAGATAACTCATACTGTTAAATAAAAATTACAAAGGTCCTGAGCCAATTAATGACTGGTAACAGTGTCATTCGAAAATGTCTTTAGGTTTTAAGAAAATCCACTGCTATTTCTGCATGCCTAGTCCATAAAGAAACTGAAGTTGTACGGTTATGGTCAGGGATTATCATGCCGAGTTAATTTTACACCTCAAAAATACAAGTTTGCCCATACTTAAAGGTATCTTATCATTGATGGTGAAATGAGTTATTCCTCAGTAAAAAATACCAGTCAACCAACAAGAATGGCATGAGACAGTAGGATATGTAATAATTTCACCATTCATATACTGACTTCAGTATCCTGGTTATGTTTTGATTTTTTAATAAAGATGCATTTCAAAGGCCTCCATAGGAGGCAACGTACAGAGAATTTATGGTGCCCAACTCTTATATAATCACTGGACTAATCCTCCTGGTAGTTATGTAACATTTGGACAGAAAAGCACAAAAAATTAAAAGTTTAAATATTCCATGTGCCAATCTGGAAAAAAATAATTTAAATCAACAGAACTGACAGTACATCTACACAAATGAAAAAAAGCAGAAAAGATAACTCACATTCATTTATCTCAGGTTTTACAAAGTGACTTCGATGCTAAAGTAAATACATTAACACTGGAAAAATTACACGACAATTTTTTTTTGTTTTCAACTTTTTCAACTCTATACAATGATTAATTACAACATAAGACTAACACACATAGACAAAAAAAGTTCAAGATTTGTTCTGTCAGTGTCCAAGTGGCTAAGAACCGGTTCCCATAACAGAGAAATAAAACACTTAAAGTTAAGGCAGTAAAACCTCCAAATGCAAAGCCGTAATACTGTGGATGACAATTTGACAGCAGGTGACCCTCAGGGGTGTATGTAGCAATCAGTGAGGGAATGCTACAGCATCTGCAGGTCAGTGTGAGAGCTGGAAACCACCTCAAGGCTGTTAGGCTGCTGGCTGTAACTTTCACCTATTATATATGACAGCCACTTGTGTTTTGAAGAGTGGCTGCATGTATGCCACTATATGACTGCACGTTCACTTAGTGAGGAGGCACTGCTTTACCGATTGAGGGTCAGTCGAATGGAATTTTTGATGACACGAATGTTGTTTGCTGGAACTGGAGAAGATGAATCCGGTAGTTCTTTACTGGGCAATCTCTATTGGAAAAAAACCAAACAAACAAAAAAGGAAAAGCATAGATATACATTACAAAGGTCCAACGATCAAGTAAAAAACTTGTGCTTTCCTCCAAATCCCTGCAGCTCCTAAACACTCAAGTGTGTGTGTTGAATAATTTCTTCTAGTATGTTGTTTGTTCACTGGTAATTTCTTGCTTTAGGAACTTTTTTTGGGTGGGGGGTAGGGGTCAGAATTAAAACGCATAAAGGCCAGGGAAAAGGGTTAAAGTGGCAGGACAGTGAGTATGTACAGGAAAAAAAGACTTAGTTAAATCTACTGCCACTTCTAGACTGAGAGAACTAAGTCCTCCTTGAAGTCAGGCAATGAAATAGGAAGTGGCTGGTGACTAAACAGGAAACTCTTGGGGTATGAGGTGAAAAATGAGTGTTAAGAAGGAAAACTTGCTATCTGAGAGTTACATACCTCAGTTTCATTAATACATTTATGGAGAAAATTTTTAACACAACTGTGAGATATGTAAGTTTCCAGGAAAACTGGACTTCATAGTCTAACTAGGTAACCTTGGTGATGGTGAAACTCAGGGACACCTGTGTGTGAATTCTGAGGACACTAAAGATTATTATACAGGAAAAGGAAAATCTAAGAAACTAAGAAGCAAAGAAAGATTTCTAAAATACAGACTTTCTTGTGGTAGAAATAGTCTGATAAAGTTTCTTTCAAGAGATGACTGTATCAGTTAATGCTCTTAAACAAATCTATTTCTATTCCCCTATTCATAAACAAAACCCTGCAAAAGCTACAAAAAAACCCTTACAGACATACATAAAAGTAGAAAACAGAGAAATACAGCAATGAAGACTCACATATCAAAACAAAACCTCAGACATTAAAAATTTGCCACATTTGTCTGGGTTACCCACTTAGCCTTTGTATATAAAATATTTAAAAATCCTGACATGTCATTTCACTCTTGTATTATCTAATACCCATCTCAAATTGTTTTTTTTTTTCACTGTCACACTATAATCTCATACATATACACACACATGTGCTTACAAATTCTACAACTAATAGCCTGTGAAGACATTTTGCTTTCAAATGGTCAATAAATTCCAGGAAACCTGGGAAGATGACAACGGATTGCAACGAAAAGCCCTTTTTTAATGGGTGGGGTGACAATAAGCTATTTTATTCACTGTAAACTCTTGAGAAGGGATTTCTCTGATTTATATAGGCTGTTTTTTAAGCACCGATTAGCTCACCATACTTAATAATACTATGTATTATTAGTAATTCTTAAAAGAAGAAATCTTTGAGATTTATAGGGGTACCTTTTTTTTCCCTTTAAACTGGAGATTAAACCCAAGGCCTCACATATGCTAGGCAAGTGTTCTACCATTAAGCTACACTCCCCAGCTCTGTTTCTTTAAAGACAAAGAAACTAAGGGGTGAACATGACCTAAGTAAACCATGAAGTCTTCTGAAACTATCTGCTCTTTTTTAGGCTTTTGACATATGCATATTCAAAACTCTCTATTTTGCTTGCTATCTCCATCTTTAACCTTAATTAAACTGCTGCTCCTT
Source organism: Dolichotis patagonum (assembly GCA_004027295.1). Lineage (NCBI taxonomy): Eukaryota > Metazoa > Chordata > Mammalia > Rodentia > Caviidae > Dolichotis > Dolichotis patagonum. Next base: position 34,891 of record PVJX010011466.1, on the reverse strand, counting down.
GAGAACAGGGTCAAAGTCTTATCCTTTCCTAGCACTGCACTTTTAATAAACCTATTTACACTTGTAAATCACCTATGACTTTCTATCTATGTATTTTGCCTAAGGATAAGACTATTATTACCTTTTTGCGTGATGTATCAATAGTTGGAATAGGCATAGATTCTCCTCCAACAGCATCCTAAAAACATAGTAATTATATATAAGCAAAACTTTCTTTCTGATATACAACACTTATTTCTACTTGAAATAAAACGTAACCTTATAGATCTAATCTGACCTACTTTCTAATATAGAACTTTTCCTAACACATTGCTCTTTAAATATTCTGTATAACTAAAAAGCAAAATAAAAGATAGAAAGTATACAGATAGATCTTTTTCAAATGGGAAGAGGGTCAAGAGATGGAGGAGGAGAGGAAGGGGATGAAAAAAGAATACAGATGTGTTATGGGGACCAACTCCATCCAAAGAATGCAATCATTATATAATACAAATGTGCTAATAAAAAATAAAAACCAAAGGAAAAAAAGTATTCTAAAGCACATTATTGATATATTTACCACTGATTTTCTTTTTCGGTCTTCAGCAGTGCGGGAGTCCTTGAATGCTGACTCAAGTCGAATAAACTAAAATATAAACATTAAAAGAGAGTTGTTCTATATCTGTAAAGACCATACAAAAGGGAAATCATCAAAAACTACCACAAACATGAGTAGGTGAGAGGAGATTTTAAACCACATTGAATTCAACTGCCAACCTTAATTTGTACAGTTCAAGTGACTGTTTTGGTTAAATCAAGTCAGATTCTAATAAATCTACATAGCTTTACCACCACCTACTGGAAGCAAAGAGGATCAGCATAACACAGAAGAAACAACATAATTTAGTTACCAATAGTAACCTGTATACGAGAAATTTAGACTAACCATTCAAATTTTTCTAATATATCAATAATTTGAATTTAGGATGAGCACTTGATATTGCTCCTCTTGGGTTTGAAGTATTCTTTTCAAACAGTCAATTCCTAAGAAGAGACTAACATAGCTTTGGTGAATTGTGGGTTCTTTAGTGTTAAGCTAATCTTAAAAACAACTACTGAATCACCCTTAAAGTTATAACTTTACCTTTTCTATGTCTTTCAACCTTTTAGGTGTCCCATCTATGGATGGGGAATGGGATCTTTTGGGAGTAACATTCTTGGTCATATTCGATATTCCATTTAGATGTGGTTGTCCCTGGGCAGGGTTGTGAGGGTTTGTTATTCTAGGAATGACATTTCGCCCTACTACAGTAGGAATGGTGCACACAGCTGGGGGAGATATAGCTTTTACAGTAGAGTCAACCTCTGAAAAAGAAAAATAAATTTTAGTTTTTCTCTTCTTTATTTGAAAAATGACTTTGATAATTAAATATTTATTCAGTAGAATCATTCATAAAGTTTAGATACATACTTGCACCAATTACTGGAATAGATAATCCTTGAGCTGGTGGGCCATTCAGTGGCTTCTCTGCAATTACAGCAGCAGGCTCAGCACTATTTCTAATAAAAGTATTAAATTATCATTATTAGATGATTTAATTTCTATATGATTCCTACATGCTCTTAAGTCTATAACATCTCCTACAGCTCTATCAAGTATCTCTAAACAAGAAACTAATTAGCAGCTACAAAAAACAAATTTTTTAATGATTAAAAAGGCACTTAGTAAAGATACAGAAAACTTCACATATCTCCAAATAAACTAAAGAGTGAAAGGATAATTTTAATATGCAGACCTGTCTGTTTCTCCTGCAGCAGGACTTTCAGGTTTAGAAGGTTTGTTTGTAGACACTGGGGAATTAAAAGGAGTTCCATTGTCTGTGTCTCTGGAGCTGTCCAGACAACTGCTATCCAGAGATGATCGTTTAGACTGAAGACCGCCGGAACTTCGACTGACGTCAGAAAGACTTTGCTAAAATAGAGAAAAACAGTTAGAATTTCAAAAAACAAATGAGAATACAGAGTACTTAAATTCTGAAGTGCATGTAAGCAAATTATTATTGAATTGTCTGTATCTTTTCTTTCTTTCGATAGTTGTAAAGAGATAAAAAATCCATCTTTGGTCCCACCATTTGTCTGAGTGGAACCGTAGTGAAGAGTAAAGGTTACAAAGTTACCTTTTTCTTCTTTTGAAGAATCTCTGCTGGCAGGTAGTGATGAAGCTGTTTCTTCTTTACATGAGTTGCTTCAATTTTCATTCCCTCCTTTAGCATGTTTATATTGTTTGCCTGTCTGTACACTGTAACAATATTAATATGTTAAATGGGAATTTTCCTTCTGAACTAAAGCTGTTTTCTTATTCTGAAGCACACATTTCTTCAGTATTTCCTCAAGCAGGATGGGGATGTTATTCAGTGCACAAGCCCTGGGTTCAGTCCCCAGTAATGTGTACACGTGTACATGCATACACACACACACACACACACACTTTTACACAACAAATGTTTCTAAAACACTTCTGTCAGTCACAGTCCTATTCAAGAATTGACTAGTTCTGCAAATCCATCTTCTAGGACTCTGTCATAATCAAATCTCATTAACAAGATAAATATGCAGGCAAAAACATATTTCCAAATCTTGTTTTTTGCTATTTTCCAAAAGGCAGCCTCTCCTCACAATTACCTGCTGGAGCCTGAGTCAATTTTTTTTTTTTTTTTGTACCGGGGATTGAACTCTGCCAGACAGGCACTTAGGCCACTGAGCTAAATGCCCAGCCCCCGCCTGAGTCAATTTTTAAACTAAGTATCCAATCTGCAATTCAACCTTTCCCTTGTCCATGAAGCTTCTTTTACTACTGTAGCTCATGTTAATTACCGAACATCAGACTTCACAAACCATCCGTAAGTACATCCTTACTGTACAGGGAGGGAAATGAGGCTCAGTAGCTCTGAACACCTTGCCTGAATAAGAACATACAAGCCTAGAGCTCCAGTTTAGTGCTTTGTAAGCAAACCAGTTATATTATCACATGACCCTTAACGTATTTGTGAATGGCTAATTAAGATTAAAAACCTCTGAAGACAGAGATGGAAGACTTGTTTTATACAGTAGCTACTGTGAACTATAGTAAATTTTAAAATCTCTTAAGGTCTAAATTTTCCACATCTGGAAAAGAGCACTTTGATATCTATACTAAACAGAGCATCCCAACAGTCTCCTTTTTGAAAAATTTGAGATCAAATTAGAATGGAAAAATTTATATCTATGTTCTCATCCCAGATCACTTATAAGATAATTATTATATGTGCCTTTTCAAGTTGCAGATTCTCTGGTTCCATTCCCCAGAAATGTTAGGCTTTTTGTTTTTTGAGACAGTGTCTCACTATTTAGTTTAGGCTGGCCTTGGACTCATGGTGAGCCTCCCACCTCAGTTTCCCGAGTGCTGGGATTACAGACATGCACCACCATGCCCAGCTCCTCAGGAATGTGACTGAGTGATTCTAAGGAATCTGTGTTATCATGATAAATACGTGGACTAGTTCAGAAGCACTTAGAAACTCAGATGAGTCAAAAGATAATCATAGCATGAATATATACTATTTCAGATTAAGACAAACCAAATTTATAATATATACTAAAATACTCCAGAGAGGTGTGGCTGGGGGCTAGATAAGAATGATATTCTGGATCCTGAAATATATTCAGCATGTCTTACCTACTGCTATTTATTTCATATAAAAAACATTAAAAATTAAGTCTTCTTATGATTACAAACCAAGGCTGTGCACAAGAAGAATCATCTATGGAGTTTTAGTTATCTTTCCTTTTTGTTTTAAAACAGATAACATATTTATGTAGTTCATAATTCAAAGGACTTAACAATAGTCTCTTTACACTTGTTTCCTTGATACGCTGTCTCCCAAGTAGAAGCAATAACCTTTGCCATTTTTTTTTTTTTAAAGACTAAGTATCCTTCCAGGAATAGTCTATGCATCTGTAAGCAAATATGTACATTTTTTCTTATTTATGCAAATGGTAGCACACTTTATGCATTACTCTGCAACCCTTCCAACTTAATATGGGTTGGAAAGTGTTTTATTATGCCTTTCCTTTTTTATTAATACCAGCAGATTTCCACAAATACGGATGTACCATGTCATTTAATCAACTGTGAAACTTCAAAAAAAATATATAGCTAGCAGATCCTAGGCAGATAATACTGAGTTACAATTAAAGTTGAGAGTCACAGCTCTATGATGACAAGGTCTTACCTGTATCAGTAAATGATTGTATATCATATGTCAAGTCTATATTAACACTTTCTGCATTTTCTACTCTCCGAAAAATTATCCCAAGGAACCACATTGATACGTAATTGTTGCTGTAAAGTAAAATTTAAGAATTTCCATTAATTTTAAAAATAATTTTACAAAAGTTAGTTGGTAATTAAAACTTCACCTCTATGTCTCTATCTCATGAATAGATTTCAGTGGTTTGATTAAGTTCTTAAAACTGACATCCAAAACTAGTTTATCCTGTGGTGCTCTAAAGAATATTAAGTGGCTTTGAAAGTGACTCGCTGAATATACAAAGATGCTCAAATTAGATGGAATGTTTGCTGAGTCTATGGGCTGCCAAAGCATGTGTACTTATTTGTAATCCACGGTCACTCATGCTCAAATATATAACCTAAGTGGGGCAGAGTGGGGAAACTTATATTCCCTGCGCTCTCAGAGGCTGAGATAGAGAGATGGTAGGTTTGAGTTCAGCCTGAACCAACTTAGTGAGACTGTCTCAAAAAATACAAAAGTAAAGATGTTGCTCAGAGCAAACGCCCTGGGTTTAATTCCCAGTAACACACACACACATATACACACATGCGCGCGTGCGCACACACCCACACACAAAACTATTAACCCTACCCCACTGTTGCAACGGATCTGAAACAATGCATACACCAAATGATGTTATTTAAGAAATATATAATATTATAAAACAATGAACTTACTCTTTGTGATGTTCTTTATTTCCTGGGAATGACTGGGGATTCACATGAGCAAGAGTAATAAATTCATTCCGTTCCAGGTTTCCAACAAGTACACGGATTTTAGATTCTACTAATCCAACCCTACAATAAACAAGTTTTTTCTTATGAGCATAATAAATTTGCATATTATATTCAAGTAAACCAAACAGCACATTAGCTATGAAGCTTAACAAATTCATTTTAATAATGCAGTCCAATATAATAGGGCCTATTTAAAACACCATTCAGGTAAAATGACAAATTTTTCTTGTTTTTAATAGGACTGACCTATTCAATGCACTTCTGAATCTAAAATACCTTGCCTTAGTTAAGACTATAAAATAGTCATGATTTGAGCATGACTGCTGGATAATGTTCTTGAATGTGGTTCCACTTGGAAATCTCTTATCTAAACACCAAAGCTATAATGTAAACAAAAAAGCTGATACTGGCACCTAATTCAGGAAGTAAACATGCTCTGATTCAAAAAATGAATACAGACCTTACACTTATTTATTTATCTATTTATTTATTAACAGTGACAAAATTTGAGAAAGAGTGGCTCTGCAGCGTAAGCTTGGGCCAAGTACAGAGAAAAAGAGGGTAAAAGTTAAAAGTGCATGCTGCCTCTGAGAAATGCAGCATAGGCTGTCACAGAACGTTATGATAGCCTAGACCTTACATTTAAAAATATTTCACTAAATTCAAAATTAGGTATTAGAAAAATAGTTTCACTAGATTCCAGAAACTTCATTTTCTGACTTGGATAAGAAATGTAAGGAATGTCCACATCTTAATTTGTTATTGAGTTTATGAATTAGAATAACAACATTAAAAAGTTTTTTTTCAAACACCTGTTAAGGAAACTGTCTCACACAATATAAATGAACAAATATGTGTTGTGTTCTAACAAAATTTTTTAAAATAGAGGCTGGCAGGCTGAATTTGGCACAGACTATAGTTTCCTGACAGCTGATCTAAACAAGTTAAATATTCTTCAGTAAAAAGAATTTTTTAGAGTTCCAGAATCAGATCCAAGGAAAGCATAACAAGCTCTGGTGGCCCGGCAGCTTTCACCTAACGGCACCAGGAATAGGAATTTGCTGGTGGCGTGAAGGGGATTTAAATGCACTAGAACAAATACAGCGCTCCTGGAGCACAGTGTTATCTTCTACCTCTTGATAGACGCTTAGAATTCTGAAACCTCTCATCCACTCTTGCCTAGATGAAAGATATACACAGGATATTTCTATCAAGTTTTGATGGAGGAAACTATGGTAACAAGGATGAAAAAATAGGATGCTGGGTATCAGAATCATCCAAACAACATGAAAATTTTGCTTAAATCTTACTCAAAAGCATCAAAAAGTAATATCTAAAAACATATTTAGAGTACTACTGATTCTGAAACATTAACTTGATCATATTTCTCAACCACTGAGGTTTCATGGTCATGTATATCAATCACCGATATAATTTTGCAAATCAAGCAAGAAAGTATTTTATAAAAGGAAAAGCATCATATAAATATATTATCACCACATAGCAGGTAGAGACCTGAAATGTTAATTCTTACCACTCTAGATGGTTTTCTTCTGTTGACGCGCTGGCAGTCAGTACTATATAATGTCTGAAGGATTTTAGGTAACAATCAGGAAAAAAAAAAAAGACAGAAACATCAGTTAGTGTTCACTTTTCCATCATTTACTTTGTTTTTCTCCTTCCCAATGAACAAAAGGGCAATAAAGGCACAGTTTATAAAAAAGCATTATTTTGGTTTTCACAAAATTAATTCTAGATACCACAATTTAAAAAAATAATATTTAAAAACCACTAATACTGTACTAGATTTAATATTACTATGATAAAGGAACTCTGTTATTGCTTAGGATTTCTATTAACCTATTCTCTCCCTTGCTTAAGATATCTATATAACAGCTGTCACCCATCAGATATTACCTCTCTAAATCTAACATTCTTCTTATACACTCACATGTACAAATTACAAAAATTTCAAATACCTGTATTTTTGAAAGAAATTTGGTGGCTCAAGTAGTTTAGACCAATCTGATTTCCCTTGAAGAATTTCATCTGTAACTGCAAGACCTAAATGAGAGACAGACATTGACAGAGAAAGACATATTGTTTTATCACTCTACTCCCAAACTTCCCTATCCCCAACAAATTCTTGAGTTATAAAATGTAAATATATTCTGTTGTTTCTCAGAACACAAAAATGAAGTTCAGCCAGATTACACTGGATTGGCTGAATTTCTAGCTTTAATATTAACATATACTTGGGAAAATTTGAAATAATTCTTAGGGAAAGTAAATTATACATTTCTAACTGCTATCATAGCTGCAACAGCGAATAAAACTGTCAATCAAAACCTTATGGGAATATGTAAAGGATAAAGCAGTATGGTTACCTTGTTTAAATTCTTCTACCATTACTGTTCGAGTTGATGTGGAGACGTTATATGTAGAATTCTGCTGTGGGTAGGCAGGGGTGATTATGGGCATGAGATGATACCTATCTGATGGATTTACCTGTGAAATGAGAAGTAGAATAATTGATCTATTTTTCTTACTTTAGCTGTCTTCACTTCATTTCTCCAAAAGTCTGAAGAATATGAAATATAAATTTAATACTAAATTTCCTTTATTCTTTTTTTGTTTTGTTTTTGTTTTTGGAGGCAGCCGTATCCCTATGTAGTTCAGGCTGCTGATCTTGGACTCACTATGTAGCCTGAAACTTCTGGTGATTCCCTACCATCTGTCGCCCAAGTGCGGGGATTATAGGTATGCGACACTACAATACACCTGGCTACAATTTCCTTAATTCTAAGAAGTACATTCCCTTTCCCCCAACATTTCTTTCTGAAGTCAGATGTGCCTGACAGTCAAAGTCAAAGAAAACTGCAATTTATTTTTCCCCAGAAATGCTGTTAAAATGATGGTGCATCGTGGCCCTGAAGCAAGGCCAGCAGATTGCTGTAGCTGCTGGTTTCAAACAGGAGCCTAAGGAGAATTCTTTCTGTGGTCTGATGGCCATTTCAGAACTTTGGAAATGGAATGGTCAATTCATCAGAAAGAAATAGCAGGTGAGTATGGTGGACTTTGGGGGGCCTGAAGGGGAGAGACCCTGGAGCCTCAAGACCTGTACTGTGCGGTTGACTCGGGGTGCTGGGAGAGCAAGGAGCTCATCCCCTCTCTGGGGGGCGGCTGAGAGTGTGGCCGACTTTTAGTGGCCCGAAGGAGAGAGACCCTGGTGCATCGGGACCTGCACTGTGTGGTTGACTCGGGGTGCCAGACAACAAGGAACTCCTCCCCTCTCTGGGGGTGGCTGAGAGTGTGGCCGTCTTTCGGTGGCCTGAAGGAGAGAGACACTGGCATGTCGGGACCTGCACCGTGTGGTTGACTTGGGGTACCAGGAGAACAAGGAGCTCCTTCCCTCTCTGGGGGGTGGCTGTGATCCTGCTGGTGGGCAGGCTGAGAATCAGACATCTCATGTCATACTGTCCCCTTAGCAAGTGGGAGCCAGTTAACTACACATCTTGTGAAAAAATTGGCTATGGTATTTAGTATGAGCTCCCCATATGCAAAGATATGGAGAACCATTTGGATGAAAACAAGAGACAATATGACAGATAGTGAAGATCCCTGGTTGTATAGCTTTGAAACTTATGCTTTCTTAGGTCCCGTTCTGTTCTGGTTTGTTGTGTTTAATTTTACCCCCCTTAAAATAAAATTTAAAAATATAAAAAAAAAAATGATGGTGCATCTTATAAACAATGGCCTTTTAGGATTAAAGAAACACAGTATCATAACTGCAATAAACATTATTTGGCCCAATTACTCTCAATCCCTTTTCTGTACCAACTCAATGGATAACTTCCCCTTGGTTACTCGGAGGAATGAACACCCACTCTGAAAGCAAATTAAAATGCAAAGTATATAAGAATTAGGCTATCTTGGAACCATTAGTCTAAACTGCAAAGTCCATTTTTTATGTACTTCAATACCTTATTATTAAGCAACTGCTTGTGAGACAAGTTTTTCACAATAGATTACAGCACTGTGGTTGATACATCTATTTATCTAGTCTTACATGGGCCATTTTTAATGACCTAACTTTTGGGGAATGGGTGGGGTACCAAGAATCAAACTCAGGACCTCACATGTGGCAGGCAGGCAGGCACTGCTTCACTGAGCTAAATTCCCAGCCCTAATGAATAACATTTACCTCAGTGTTAGTGGTCCAAATCATTTATATTAGAAAACTCAGTACAGGCAAGGAAAGGGTTACAGGTACAAGAAGGAAAATGAGCAGGAATAAGGGGAATGATCTTTAGAATATAATTTAAAGAAATGTTCTTTCTTTAATGAAGTTCTATAATAAATCACATACCCGGGGATCCCAGACAGGCAAATTCAAATTGCTTTCTTCTGGTTGTTTCAACAGTACAGGATTTGGCCACTCCCTAATGTAAACAAGGCACATTAACTTATATAGGGTACCACTACAGATTCCAAACAAAATATTAAAATCATAAGACTGTTCCAACCTTCATAAAGCACATGTTTTGGGTATTTGTTAATTTAAAAAAAAAAAAAAAGAAAGGAAAAAGAAAAAAAAAGTATACAAAGGAAAAGATTATTTTGAAACAGTGTTCTTATTAGTTGTAATTCATTTATGTACTTGGTTTTTTGAGACAAAGTCTCACTATGTAGTTCAGGTTTGCCCTGAACTCACTATATAGCCCAGCTGGCCTCGAATCTATGGAGATTCTCCTGCCTCAGCCTTCCAAATGCTGGGATTACAAGCATCTACCACCATGCTTATTTAGTTGTAACTGATTTAGACTGAATCTTCTAGTTCCTTCTCATCTGTTTTCCTGGATTTAATTTTGATAATTTAGCAACAGCAACTACTAACATTTACTGAAAATAGTGACAAATCAATAATCAATATATGTTAGCTATGATTACTGTCTCTAGCTTACAGACGAAGAGATTAAACCACTTCTTCACAGGCTGCAATATGTAGAGCAAAATCTATTGTAACTTCTTTCCCAAGCTAAAGTCCCCAATTATAGTTCCCTGCAAGAAAGTGGCATACTATTCAGTCATTAAAAAAAAAAAAGATGAAATGCAGTAATTTGTGACAATATGGAGAGAACTAGAAGTCATTATGTTAAGTGAAATATGCAGGCAAACAAAGACAAATACTGCATGACCTCATGCCTCGGTGGAAATCTAAGAACATAGATCTTACAGAAGTTTAGAGTAGAAAAGTAACATGAGGCTAGAAGAGTACGGCAAAGACAAGGATGAGGAAACATTGGTCTACAGGTACTCAGTTATGGTTTGATGAGAGAAGTATGTTCTAGTGTTCTGCTGCACAGTAAGGTGACTAAGGGTAATGCTAATTGTACTGTGTATTCATAAAAGTTAGAAAGAAAATATTTAGTGTATCTTCATCACAAAAAAGAAAAATATTTGAGGGGACAGATATGCTTATCTTGATGTGAATATCATATAATGTATATACATAGTAAAGCACCACATCATAGTACCCTGGTAAATATATGTAATACTTGGGTATTAAAGAAAAACAAAGAAATAAATAAAATGCTACCTGGATGTGTTAACATTGCCTTGAATTTGCTAGGTTTTTAAAACTAAGGAATGTATGAAAAGAAACCAGAAAAAGTCTATGTATAGCTCTTAAATTTCCAAATAAATTTATATAGGCAGAAATTAGTAAATAGTCAAAGTACTTATACTTACCACTTGGAAAAAACTAAAAAAAACTTATGAACTAATGTAGAAGCTGCTGCATTTGGGTATAGTTGGCAAGTTCTTGCAACCAGCATTGCCCAAGAGACACCACCAAGGAATCCCAGCATGTTGGAATAAATACCACGTCCTGAAAATTAATGTATTAATTATTGTTAGGATATAATACAATCCTTGCCGTTCAATAGCATAAGAGTATTTCTTAGAATTTTTCCCTTAGGGGCACAATATTAAAATTGACAAGCAACCATTCATGCTAAGCCCATAGTCTATTAGATCGGCAGGCGCTCCACTGATTTACTCAGAGCTACTTCTAGTCCTACCAGCTCCATTCATAGTAAATGCTGTGCACCTTTTCACTGTTTAAATATCTCTAGATACACAAATGTGCTACAACATGCTACAACTAATGTGTTACAACTGCAGTATTCAGTGCAGTAACACGCAGTATAGGTTTGCAGCCTAAGTGTGTAGCAGGCTGTATCATCTAGATTTATAGAAGTGTGTTCTATGGTGTTTGCACAATGAAATTACAGACATTTCTCATTTAATGACAGAGTCATGATCTTGTGCTTAGGTCCTAAATGAGGAGTTGAATACAGTATGTACATTATAATATTCAGAACAAAGAAATGGTCAAAGGAAACTCCAATCTGATGACTGCTTTTATCTGCGTAACTCTTACATACAGTACTGTCATGTACAACAGAACAAAACTTCAATACTGTATTGTATAGTACAATTGGCAAAAATAACAGTACTGTATAAATAAGGTGTATTATACCAAAATAAACAAACAACAAAAAACAGAACAATAATAAAAAAAAAAAACCCACCAAGGCTCTAGAAACATGTACAGAACTGTACCAAAAAAAGATAGGCCATAAGGCTGGGGTTCAAAGTCCTGATATGTTAAGACAAGGATTATTATCTGTACTTAATGATGCATCTCCTGGAATGTATCACTACTTTTAAGTGATGCATAACAGAAGTCACAAATAATATAGAATGTCCTGTGCCAGCTGGGGATTAGGGAAAAGGCCTTTTATGACATATTTAAAATTTCATCACAGTAAAAGACCCATTGCCATTAATTCCCATCAAAGTACTCTCCCCTTAGCTTTTTTTGGTCTTGCTGTGTAGTCCAGCAGACCTCGACCTCACTAGATAGCCCAGGCTGGCCTCATGACAATCCTCCTGCCTCAGCCTCCTGAATGCTGGGATTAAAAGTGTGCACTAACTTGCCTGGCTTCCCTCAGTGTTCAACATACTTGTCCTATCATTCTTGGTAGTGTGTCTTCTACAATAATAAATTAGAAAAAAACCAAACACTATTTTTGATTACCTTTTGTACATATAGAAGTGTGCATGTATGTATATGGCTGAAACCTGAGATGGAAAATCTGGAGATTTTTTAGCTTTCACCCAAGGAAGAAGAGTCACAAACAGAACACATAACTATTAAACCTGAAAAACAAACTTCCAAAGTTTACTGAGCTCAGTCTCTGACGACATAGATAGGCTCAGTTTCACATGTACCTGTATTACCAGTAACAAAATTAGAATTTCATAATGTAAACAGAAAGTTGGATACTTACGTTTTGCCCATAATTTGACTGCTCTGAGAGTAAGTCTAAAAGTTTCTTTATTTGGCACTAAATGCAAAATTTCATCAGTAACTCTACATCCTGAAAAAGACAAAACATTAATTTTTCACTATGCAAAACTTGATTCAAATGTTTTCTTTTTTTTTTCCAAATCCATTTCATTTCAAGCAGAAAAAGAAAGAAAAAAAATGTTTTCCTAACCTCCAGCTTCTCAAATGCTACAAATATGAAAGACAGTAATAGCACGTTATTTTCTCTATGTATTTGAAACCTAGCAAGTATATTTGAAAAAGCACTTTGCTTTTGATGAATTAAAAAGTACATGAGAATCAAATTTAATATTACAATATTATGGGTCTGAGTATTTTTGTACTTTTTTTCCCACATCAACTTTGTTAACTAAATGCCCATCAGGTATAAAACTGTTAATTCCTTTAATACAAATCTTTTCACAAATTCTGATTCACGGTTACATTCTGAAAGTACAGTAAAATGCAATGTTAAATAAGACACTATGAACAAGTCATTCTCAAATGCTTGTGGGCTTGAGGATCTGCTTAAATCTATTTTTAAATAATAATAAAAACCTATCTTAAAAATACCAAGCCTTAATTTGCCTTCCTTAGTGGGTTAACATTTGCAATGATTCAATGGTGTGTAATCAAGGATGGATAAAACTGCTGCTATTTTCGCAGTGAATCAAGGTAACAGCAACAAAATATATTAGTATATAATACGTCTTCACCACCACACATAAAGGAAAAAATGTGAATGATCAGTAATAAACTGAATCACTTGGTTTTTTTCAAGTAATACCAGTTTTGCTTGAAAGTATGGCTAACAGAGAAAGTATGGTTACTCAGGGACAGATGTTTAGTAGATATTCCGAAAGGGAACTTCTTACTTTAAGGGGAAAAAAAAATGTAAGCTTTCAAGTTAAGTTAGAATTTTGAATAACTCCCAACTGCTACTGGAAGCTTTCAAATACTTAAGACTTTTAAGCCAAAATTGGTAATGATATTAATGAATGCAATTTTATAATGCATGTTAAAATTTAAAAAATACACATAACTTTGTGAACCAATATTTTCAAATGACCAAAGCATGACAGTATGAAATCATTCATGGGTAAAAAGATGCAATCAGGGCCGGGGGTTTAGCTCAGTAGTGTAAGTGCCCGCTTGGCAAATGCGAGGTTGTGAGTTTGATCCCTGGCACAAAAAAAAGAAAAAAAAAAAAAAAAAAAGAAAAGAAGAAGCCATCAAAAGACAAGACAGACCAATGTATAATAATGTAACAGTACAAAATTTCACAGATTGCATGTTCCAATTAACCTTTAGAACCCATGACTTTTATTCAACAAAAAAGGAATAAATACAAACATAGATGAATTTCAAGCACACTACATAAGCTAAGTGAAAGAAGTCTTGTGCAAAACAGTACTGTATACAAGATTCTATTTATATGAAATATCTAGAAAAGATAAATCTAGAGACAGAATTAACAGCTGCGTGAGACTGGGGATTGAAAGGGAAAATGAGGCATCTTTTGAAGGTGATGAAATGTTCTAAAATTGGATTATAGTGTATAATGCTGTGAACACACTAAAATCCAGCAAACTGTACACCTGGAAAAGATGAAGTATATCTCAAAAAAGCTCATAAAACTATAAATGGTTAAGTTTCGGTATAGTATCAAAGAAGAATAACCTCAATTATCTGAAAAGGCTTTTAAAACGCTTTCCCTTTATCAAGTAGGTATCTGTGTAAGGGGACAAATTTTCTTCTTATATTTTAACTAAGATAAACTCAGGTTGACTATAAAAAATTTAGCTGTCTTTTAAGTCAAATGTTGAAGAGATTTGCAAAATTGTTTTAAAGAAGTCATTCTTTACACAAAAAACTTTAAATTTATAACTGGTTTATTACTGCTTCTGGTGTTTCTGAGTCAAATAAATCTTAAAATTTTCTTTATTTCTAATACAGTAAACAGTGACTCATATAACCCACATTAAAAAGAAAAAAAAAACTTTTTAATTTTTTGTTTTGTTTTTTGGTGGTGCTAAGTGTTCAACCCAGGGCCTCACACGTGTTAGGCAACTGTATTGCCATGCATCTACATCCTAGCCCTCCCTCTGCAATTTACTAAATCTTAGTAAGGGTTTAAAGAGGTCCTGATACCAGTTAAGTTTGTGAACCACCATTCTAAAAATAAACCACCCTTGGCATAAATTTATGGCTTTTAGGTTGCTTAAATATAATCATATTATTTGTATAAAAAAACTGGAACGATTTTCAGGAATTAAACCCAGGTCTCTCACATTTTAAGCATGTGCTCTACTACTGTGACCTATACCCCCAGCCAACATCATTTTTAATGAGTTAGTCCAATCCCTAAGAAAGCCCATTAATAGTTGTGCAAAAAGAACCCCAGCACACATTTGAGATTTCTTTTTTAGAAGCTTACCATTTAAACTGCGAATACATCTTATATCAAGGCTTCTCAGGCGAGAGTCGTCTCTTAGATCTAAATTATCTGATATGGTTTGTATTGCTAGTCTTGCAAAGACTAGATCAATCTTTGGAGAGAGGCAAAAAAAAAAAAAAAAAAAGAAAAGAGCGAAAAGAAAATAAGAAAAAAGTGAGAAATATTACTTTTTCTTTTCCATCATACCACCTCAAAAAAAAGTTCTAATTATTAGTTTGGGAAGTTCTACCAATATTTTGAAAGGCCTATGTAAGCAATCTTGCGGAAAAAGCACTGTGAAGTTTTAAGGTAGTGAAAACTTCTAATTAAGGAAAATATTTTGATTTTAGCATATACACCGAACATTTAAAAAAAAATCAAAACTATGAGTGAATTTCTAGATAAAGATGGATGGTCCAACACACATTTCTATTACACCTTCTGGTTTTTTTTTGTTTTTTGTTTTTTTTTTGGTACCAGGTATCAAACTCAGGACCTTGTGCTTGCAAGGCAGGCACTTATGGCACTGAGCTAAATCCCGACCCTATTATTCCTTCTTAAAATCCAACTAAAATACAAGGAAAATTTTGTTTTATGTTTAATTTTCATTTTAAAGGCATGACCTGCTAGAAGTTAACAGCAAAAGCTATGAAAACTGAAATGCAAGTGGAAACAGACTCACTTACAGATACAAATAAAGCAGATACAAAATGTTGCATTCAGGAAATAAGGACACGTGGCTATAAATACATTAATAAAAAGAACACTTAGAAAATGAAAAAATATTCTTAGAAATTAAAAGTATGACAGCAGAAATGAAAAACAACAAAGTTTTAAAGATAAGAAAACACCAAAGAACAGAACAAAAATATGAAGATGTGCTCAATAAATAGAAAGGACAAGATTAAAAAAAATGTTTTAGAGGCCTAACATTAAAATGTGAGGAGTTCAATAGACAAAAAAAAAAAAAAAAAAAAGACAGAAAGTTCAACAGAATTCAGTAAAAGTTCTCAGAACTGAAGGACAAAGTTTCCAGATTCAAAGAGGACCCCTTAAGTCTTAGCACATTGGTTGAAAACACACTGTATTATTAAGAAATTTAAAATATGAAGAAAAAAAGTTATGCTTCCCAAAAGACAAAAACTGATCATATACAAAGAAAATCAAGACTTCATAACAATTCTCAATACTCCACAGAAGCTGGAAGACTATGCAGAAAGGCCTGCAAGTCTTCTTACCTGGAATACTATACACTCAGTCAAATGATCAATTTAGTGAAGGAAAAGAAGACACTTTTAACCATACAAGGTATAAAAAAAGAAGTGCTCTTTTTTCAAGAGGCTAGTGGATAAGCTCCGCCAAATAGAGTGTATCAAGAAAGAAAATTTAGAAGAAAGCAAAAGGAAAATTCCAAGATGACAATAAAGGAAGATGCCAGGACAGTTGTTTTTCAGTCATGAAAAACAACCAGCTTTGATTGGAACAGGTAAAAAAGCATCAGTAGGGCTGGGGATTTAGCTCAGTGGCTTAAGTGCCTGCCTGGCAAGCGTGAGGTCATGAGTTCGATCCCTGGTACAAAAAAAAAAAAAAAAAAGCATCAGTAAGATTATTTTTCTTCAAGATGATAATACCTGATAAATCTAAATTTCTTAAAAGAGCCAGAGATAATCAACTAGGGAAAACTGGATTTAAATTAGTCCTATATATAAAAACAACCAGACAAAGCCCAAAATAATTATTAACTCTCAAGGGAAAAAACGGAGTATTAGCAGGCAAAGAATGGTATTTACTATACTTGGTACTCAGTGGAATTCTATTTATAAGATAATAATGTAAACACATAATACTGTTCCAAACAAAATTATAATAGTATCATTATTTTAGGAGAACATGGTAATGAGAAAGATGTATATAAAAAATCATGGGTGTAGGAATGAAGATTGGTAAATTTCCCATGATCAGCAGCAGAAATAGGAAAAAGGAAGTGAGGAACAGTTTAAACTGATTCCTTAAGATATGAGTCTGTGTGAAGGCTCATTTAAAAACAAAATGTAAACTTTTGGGTTAAAGTGTTCAAATACAAAACCAGAAAAATATTTACCTCAATGCCATCAAATTCAAATTTTATGACAGGTACAAAAGCGTCTTCGACAGCCTACAAAACAGAAAAACAATTATAACACACAGTATAATCCTTCCTCTGCCTTCATTAACTGCCAGTGTCTTTGCTCCCAATTTGTACTTTAACTCAATAGAAAAAGAGAAAGTGTTCTTGGTCTTCCATTCAGGTCAAGCACTTCTATTTTGTGACCTGTTATTTAACATACATAAAATGTGTATAACAGTAGTTAGCTAAAGTATTATCCCACTAAAATGTGTGTCAGAAATTGGAAGGCAGAACTGCTTTCATCAAAGTACTTAGTATTTCCTTGGTCTAAACTCAAAACTCAGTATTTGGAAAGAGCACTGGTGTTAGAAATTTAGAAGTAATAGGAGCTCAAGACTTTAAAAAAAATTGTAACTGAGGACTATGGTCAGTAAAAATTATTGGTACTGAAATTTTATTTGCTGAATGAATGTCTATATACACATATAGTTATTAACATAATATAATCTATAATTTGATATGTATCAACCACTTATCAGATTTTAAATGGCTTATATAAATTATTTCATTAAAAACTTTACAAAGCCAGGTATGGTAACATATACCTGTAATCCCAGCTCTCAGGTGGCTGAGGCAGGAAGATTGCTGTCAGTTCAAGGCCAGTCTGGGCTACAAAGTGAGCTCAAGGCCAGCCTGAACTGCACAGTGAGACCCTGTCTCAAAAAGACAAAAACAAAATAAAACAAAACAAAAACCTTATAAAAATTATCAACACATTTGTTTTCTATAGATGAGAAAATCACCTCAAAGAGAATAGGTAACTGGACCAAAAATTAAGAGCTAAAACTATCATATTCTAGATGCAAATGTACCTCTGTATAACTTACTAGTCCATGTTCTCAAGACATAGCAACTTCTTAAGTGGTAATTCAATAATCATAAGACTTAGCTTTTAAAGGCACATTACTAAGTTCAAAGTATTAAATTCCAAAAAATACTTACTCTTAAGTTTCTAATGCCATCTTGGTGTTTCAATTTTTCAAAGAAAGACTGAAAAAAGTCAGATCTCTCTACATGTCGTGGCGCTACACAAAGTGCATCAATGTCAGCTCCTACAAATCAAAGTATTTCTTATTAAGGAGAGATACAGTATTTTCATTAAAGTTCATGTAAATACACAGAACAAAGTATGGAAAAGGAATACAACAAAAAGTTATCTGGTTAGCATTAAGTAGTGAGATAATGTGAAGTTCGTCTGTTGTATTTTCTGTGAATAGAAAAATTCTTATCACTAGGTCATAACAGAAAAGCATTTACCTTTGGTGTGTACTCCAAGCCTGTATGATCCAAATGTGAAAATTTTACCACCAACAGTAGCCACAACAGAAGGGGGAAGATTCTAAAATAAAATTAAGCAAAACACAATCATTCAAGTTGTTTAGCATAAAAAGTACTCACATGCTCACTGCCTTTTACTAAGCAAATTATATAGGATCAGTACATTTATGTACCTTGGTATGATCATTTATTAAAATACTTCAGAGCTCTTTTGGCTGTCCTAAATAGAATAAATAATATTCCTAGAGGAAACATGAAACAGATTTATGTACACTACATATGCCTATACTCTGTCGAAAGAAAAATATTTTTTATCACCTGACTCTACTCCTCCAAATCCCTCTTTGGCTTTATCAATAGCCAACCAGGAACTCTTTCCCAAACTAACAAGCTTTCGGCTCTTTACAATGTGATACTCTTGGCCAATGCCATCTCCTCTTTAGTTTTTGTGCCAGGTATGTTTGATTTCTTGAGTCTAGTTCTACAACCTTCTCAGGAAAGTGAGGTAATTACTTTTTTTTTTTGTTGTTGTTGTTTTTTGAGACAGGGTCTCACTCTATAGTACAGGCTGGCCTAAAACTCACAGCAATCCTCCTGCCTCAGCCTCACAAGTGCTGGCATTACAGGCATGTGCCACTACACCTGGCTTTAAGTGAGGTTAATTCCTGAGTGATGTCCTTATGAGAGCAAACCTAAAAACTTCAATTAACGTTCTTTGTATCACATTTAAACTGCCCATCATCTATTTTAACTCTGATATCCCAATCTACCTCAGTATCCATACTTCAAAGAAAGTATTTTCCTATGCCAAAACCAGGTATCCCTTCTGATTTCTCTATTTTTATTCCTCATTACCTTTACTGCCCAAACTTATTCTTTTTGACTAAGCCTTGCTCTCCATTCTTTATATTTGTTGCTTCCTTTCTATTCAACTCTTCCCTAATCTTATGTTAATAGTTATCCTAAGCTTTATCTTCCTTTAATCTTTCACCTGTCTTACTCTATGTTGTACAAAATTCACTAGCTGATGTAGTCTACTATGTAGCTCTTTAGTTCAAAACTCGCCAGTGTATTCTTCCTGGGCCTGCCAAGATTAAGAACTCTTAGACCTGCTACTGAAAATCTCCACAAAATACTTCTTTGGGCTTTCTTTTCTGAAGCTCCAACTGCCAATTTATTTCATAACCCGATCTCCTTTCCATGCATTTGCCATTGTTCCAAAACAATGGGGTCACCCAATCTTGAACTTGAATGTCCAGAACTGTGAGCTAACCACACCTCTTTCCTTCATAAGTAGCCTATCACAGATATTCTGTTGTAGTGATGGAATGCTGATGAATATAAATTTATCATTAAGTTGAACATGTTCTACCTAGTTCTATACAACTTTAAAAAGTGATTTTGAGACAATAATGAAAACTGCTATATTTAAAATATGCTTAAAATCAGGAAAAATAAATTATAGAAGAAAACTATTATGTAATTAGAAGTTGGGGTTTGCAAACTCCTATGTTAGGAGCCAAGCATGCAAATAGGAGAGCTCAACATAAGAAATAGTAGTCACCATGTCAGTGCAAGGGACAGTGGGGCAGTGCCATTAGGCACTGGAAGGCAGGAGCCCAATCCTATTCAAGACTCTGTTATGCCCCAGAACAGGCCAGTGTTACCATATATATTATTTCATGGTAAGCCTCAGAACTGGCTTTTTAAAGTAAAATTTCCTGATATTTACATTTGGTCCACTACATTTTGGTCAACAAGACATTTATGTGGACATGCAACTATAATTGGCTATCTCTAGGGTAAACCTAGATCTACTTAGAAATTCAAGTGTCTAGATCAATTCATTCCCAGGTCCTAATATTTCAGATAATTCTCAACTCTTACATGTTATTGCCAGATGAATGATTAGGAAATAATGAAACAAAGAATTCCATGTAGCATAGTCTTACCTTGCTCTCACTGACATCAGAAATCCACTCTTTTACTAAATTGTTCAATTTGCCAAGAACAACCAGCCTATAAGGAAAAAATAAGATTAAAATTTTAGATTAAATTTTAAAAAAAGAAAACAGTGCTATTAAAGAAAGGAACATACAGGCACTCCCCGTCTTGGCACCAGGGTGTAAGCATATTGTGTATGTGCTAACGTTATCATATATGTTGATACACAGCATCACATGGTTGGTGTTCTCCAATTCCCAGAACATGAAAGAGATAATTAATCCGATAACAGTGTTTTGGCCTTTGAGTTATTTTCAAAAATCAAAAAAGACTAGCATTTTCTCACTGCCTAACCTGTCTTTGGGAAAATTAAACTGAATAAATTAATTGTTGACTTTTTAAATGAAATAGTATTTAATAAAAGCAGCTGGCATTTTTTTTTGTCTTTCTGAGACAAGGTCTTGCTATGCAGTTCAGGCTGGCCTTGAGCTCACTTTGTAGCCCAGGCTGGTCTTGAACTCGAAACAATCCTCCTGCCTCAACCTCCCAAGTGCTGGGATTACAGGCATGTGCCCAGCTGCAGTTGACATTATTAAAACAAATCTGCAGTCAAGGTATAAACAAATCCACATTAAAAAAAGAAAAGCAGGGTTTGGGCATTTTAAAGATGGCATGCAAAACTCCTGATATATCCAAACTTTCTCCTCTCTCAGTCTTCTTCAGAAAATGGACCTCCATCCTTTAATGTGCTGAGACTAAAAACTTTGGCATTACCCTTGAATCCTCTCTAAGACTGTCATTAAACAATCCTCTCTTTAAAATAAATCCAGAATTCTACTACTTTTCATTTCTACTGCCTTTTTCCACTTTCCAGGCAACATCACTTCCTTTTGAGGTTATTAGAATACTCTGAACCCCACTTTAGACTATTCTCAATACAGAGTGACTGTGTTAAGACATCAGTCAAATCATAACAATCTTCTACTCCAAACTCTAACAGCTTCTCATTTCACTCAGAATAAAGCAAAATGTTTACAGTGCCTCAGTTCTAAGGTCCTCAGTTGCCCTTACTATCCAAGTTCCTTCCTACCTTACAAGCCTAAATATCCTCACTTATTTGCAGTTTTAGATATCCAGGATCTGAATTTGCTGTGTGCTCCTCAAACATACCAGGTATTCTCAGCTCAGACTTTCTATCTAGAGTGTTCTTCCCTCCAGTACCACAACCTCCTTCACCTCCAAATTTTCCCTTGCAATTCTCTCAATGACATTCTCTGGAAACCTCTCCCCCCACCTTTATTTTCTCATCAGTGGTTATTATGTATAATACTGTATTTGTTTTACTTATTTGACTAATTGTCAGTCTCCTTCTTAAACTCCACTTAAAATACAAACTCCAGGAGAGCCAAGACTTTTCTTCTTTTTGACATTTCTGTATTCCTATGTAGCTCACAGTGAATACTCAATGTCTATAGAATTAACAATTAAGTAATATACTATAAAATATTTTAGTTTTCAATTTCACACCTGTGATTCAGTTCTTCTTCATCTTCAAACACTCCAAATGGTTTCATGGCATCAATTAATTTCTGTGTATAAATATGATCAATTTCTTTAGGACACGCCAAACTAATTGGAGAGGTAATTCCATAATGCTTCTGTTGATGCTGGCTGTCCAGCATGGTGTTTCTGTTTAAGAAAAAAGAAATGGCAAAAATATGAAGTCATATTATATTGATACATCAAATCTCTCAATCTACTCATGTTAATGAAGCTATCTTAAAAGTTTCTTTAGTGCTAACAGTTGGAACAAACACTTTTTTAAGAAAGAAAAAAATTGGTATTTTATGTTTATGTTTATGAAGGGCTACTCATACACATACTGGCTCCAGGTTTCATGGTTAAGATGTCTTTTCAAGCCAAAAGCAGCTTATGTTGGCAGCAGAACAACTGTACCAACACCACTCTGTTCAAATGCAAAGAGCACGAATGGGATCTGCGCCAGGGCCACGTTCACTACATCCTGCAGACTTAAGTCAAGTATCGTCTAGATTCTAGAATCTGAAAAGCAGTCAAATACTTAAAAGAAACCTCTTGATAAAAAACTTGTTTTTGTTTTCCTCCTAAAGAAACAAAAACATCCCATCAACAAGGTCCTTGTGAAATAATCTGGCTTTTAAAAAGAAATCACAACAGATTTATCCTTGGGAAACCTACATGAACACCCTTTGCTTGAACCAGAGTTTATAGTTCTAACGTTTTGAGACTCAATAATTAACTGTTCTCTTCATTGTAGACTGGTACTCAGCCATTTTCACACACAATAATTACCAAATTCTTTACCCTAAATGGCAACCTTTCATAGGACACAATGAAAGTGATCTTCCATGGACCCTAGGCTTGAATAAAGTACAACCCAATTCCTAAGGTTTTGTGTTTACACAGACCAATGATTTTTAAAAATAAATTTCTGGATTTTTAGGGATTGGTACAATTTTATTTTACTATGAAAACAAAGTGAAAACAAACACACACACTAACCAACTAACCCTAACATCTATCATCATGCTCTGATAAAGAGCCTTTCATACCAACAGTAAGAATGTAATCACAAAATAAAAAGCAGTCTTTTTACTTGAATACATTAGCCTTATAAAAAAATAATACACATGGGAATTGAGACATGAATGTTAATGAATACAAGGGTGTGGTTGGATAAGAGAATTAACTTCTACAGTTTTATGGCACAGTGAGACAACTGTTAATTGATGACAACTGTATACAGTTATTTCAGAATAGTGAAGATTTAAATGATCCCAACAAATATCTAAGATGATGGATATGCCAATTTACCTATTTATTATTACCCACTGTATACATTAATTGCAATGTTGCACTGTGCCCACAAACATGTACTGTGTATTAAAAAATTTAAAAACACAGAAACTACAATAATGCTTGCTTGTTTTTGGATTTTAACTGGTCAAAACATGAGTTTGTCACTACTAAGTCTGCTGGAATAAAGGATGCGCTTTAGCTAAAGACTTCATCACATAAATGTAAGGTGGTGGGAGACAGGGAAAGGGGTTGTAAAAAGAATTAAGATGTGGCTATGTACCAACTGTCCATGATGAATGTAACCACTAGGTACTGCAAACATGTACTAACAAAAATTTTAAAAGATTTCATAAGGATGGGAGAAGAATCAAGGAGCACATAAAATAGCCTATACTTTCCAAAATGACTCAAAGAAAAGGGGAACATCAAAACTTTAATTTCTCCCTGATATTTACTTCCCTGTAGAACAAAATTTCAGATTGTATTCACCTATAAAGAGTTGGCATTCTATATCCAAAGATCTATGGAGGAATTTTGGTATAACATATTTATATGTATATGGTAAATAGGTGGAACAGACTGATTCCTTACAAATGATCATTCACTTAATCAACAATAATTCTGAGAAGCAGGTCTCAAGTGCTATTTTACAAGTAATAGCATAAGGTTTCAAGAGAGAAAAGAGCCAGAAACCTAATTATTAAGCCTCTTTCCCCTGATTCCATGCTTCTCCCTGAAACCACTTCAGTTCAGATACTAGGACCCCAGGTGTCAATTTCTCTAAAAAACAAAAAAACCCCAAAAGAACACAAAACAAAAAAACCAGGTGTGGTGGTGCACACCTGTAGTACCAGTTACTCCAAGAGGCTGAGGCAAGAGGATCACAAGATTGAGCCCAGCATGGACAACTGAGGGAGGCCTTGTGTCAAAAAATTTTTTTAAACGGGGCTGGGAATGTACATGGTTTTGATTGTTTGTTTGGTGAGTTTTTTTGGTACCCTGCGATTTAATTCATAATCTCACGTTTGCCAGACAGGTACTTGTGCTGCTAAGCTACATCCCCAGCCCTAGGAATATAGCTTAGTTGAAGACCTTAGATTAAATCCCGAGTATTGGGGAGTTAGAGAGTTGGCTATTTAGGTCCCTATTGGTTCTAATATCCCAAATTTAGGGTTCTAAACCTTTCTCATCTAAACAGGAAAAAAAACAAAACAAAACACTATCAATATTAACGTACGAAGAGACATGTAAAAGAATATTCACTGCCACACTATAACTTTAAAAACTTCGAAATAACCTAAAATTGTCACTAAAGGGCTAAATTAGGGGAATCCCTACAATTGCGTACAACACATTAGGTAATATGAATCTATTAGAACTGAAACTATTAACAGAACTCATGGATACCACATTGCTCTAAAGACGCAAGTTGTAGAATGACAAGTGTGATACTAATTTTATAAAGTTTAAAAACATGTAAAATAATGACAACTAATATAGACAAATACATATATAGTAATAGCATAAAAATGCTGCAACAATAAACATCAAATTCAGGACGTCTGGACCTCTGAAGGGGAGCAGAGTAGGGGATAGCAAAGTCCTTTAGATGTATTAGGGATGCTTGTATTTTTTTTTTTTTAATAGATAGGTATACACACACCATGTTATTCTTTGGGAGAAATGGGTGATGGCTACACAAACGGTGTTTGTTATCTTGTCTTTTCCTGTACTTTTAAATTATTTCCTAGTAAGTCAAACCACAAGATGGTATAACAAAATCCTTGCAAGGACAAAAACTGTCTCTGACTTATCAAAGTCTGAGCAGGAGGTATAGACGAGTAGATACTGTGGCAGGTGGGGAGGCCACGGTGGGGACTGGACCTCAGTCTTTATTAGAGAAGCTCCTGGGCTGGGCCAGGTCTTTCGCTCCCGAGGACCTGAAGACAGCAGGTCGGGCTGGGAGGAGGGGGAGGCAGGGGGATGGTATTTGCGCCAATGCAGACAGGAGCAGACAGTGCTGGATGCAGGAGTGACCGACGATTTCTCCCCACGGACACAGGCGCTTCTCTCGCTCCTCCTCATCCTTGTTTGGGGGTGCCCTCAGAGGTGGGACAGCCGGGGCAGTTGGGGACTCCGGAGTCCCCGCGTCCGGACAGGGGGAGCCATGTGAGCGCCAGGTCTAGGGGAGGTGCCCTTGCAGGCCGGCTGGGAGCGGGGAAGCAGACCATCAGGGCACGCTGGGGCAGGGTCCGGAGGACAGGGAACGCAAGCGGGCACCGCGACGACCAACTCAGCTCACCTCTGGCCACCTCGTCCTCTACCGCCGCCCCCCACCACTTACGCAGACATCTCTTTCATCGCTTCCTGCGCCTCCCTCCTGGCGAGTGTCTTTCACTCTGGAGTCTTTCCAGTTCCTGCTCTTCCCTTCTCCCTCTGTTTGCTTTCCTCTGGTAGCTTGTTGTAGCTCACTGGCTCGCTCACTCCCCCACTTACTATGACCGAGGCATCCAAGCGAGTAGTGAAAACACCACAAAACCGGTTCTATTTATGACAATACGGCGCGGCCGACGCCAATATGGCGCCACTTCCCAGCCTGCCTCTCGCCTCCTGCGGCCCCGCCCCTGGATCATTGGCCCAACCTTAGGCCACGCCCCCGCCTGCGGGTCCCGGAGACGCTGTCGGCCCCGCCCACGGGGGGGGCAGCTGTCGGAGGCTTTAGCGTCTCGCAGTTTGTCCGAGGGGCTGTCAGTTCTAGCAAACTTCTTGGAGGATAATTTGGAAATACGTTTTCCTCGCGCTACCAATAAAAGCATATATATACATATATATATTTATATTTAAAAGATCTCAGCCTCACCTAACAAATTCTATTTTAGTTCTTCCATTTTCCCACATCCTTAGTTATAACGTAATCAATTCGTTTTTAAAGGGAATTTTGTTGTGTTAAAGGTCATACCAAGGAACGTTCGACTTTAACACAATTATCCCAGGGAAAAGCAAACTTGTAAATTAGCGGTTAACCGTTCACTTCACCTCTTGAGTGCCACCCGACTCATGACATTCTGGCATTACGCTGAGAGAGTTAAAGTAATTGCAGCCTGGCGTGTGGCGCACGCCTGTAATGCCAGCACTTGGAAGGCTGAGGCAGGAAAATCGTTTCGAATTCAAGACCAGGCTGGGTTACAAAGCGAGCTCACTGTCAGCCTGAACTACATAGCGAGACCCTGTCTCAAAAAGACAAAATAAATTTTAAAAAGTAATCGCTAGTAATATGCAGTGGGATAAATCCGCGGCTGAATCAGAATCTCACACTTTTAAACAGATTATCTTCTACATGAGTGTGAGGATGAGAATGGGAAAAAATAATCAATTTTGAAATGTGAAAGGATAGAAGTACTTTGTCATACTAACTCATTACAAAGAAAGGATGTCAAGAACCTGCTTATTCTTGAAATGTGGTTCAGAGTTACTGTAAATAGAGATTACTGGGTGAATAATTATTTATTTATTGAAAAAATGTTTATTGAAAACTTGGTCAGTGTGAGGCACAGGGTCTACTCCAGGGACTTATTGGTGCGTGAAACCAGAAGTATTCTTAGTGGAGGCAATAATTAGGTGTAAGTGTTATTCCCCGGGGAACTCAGGCACCTGTTCACCATGTGTCAGGCACAGAAGTTTGATTCCTGCCCCGACGAGGTTACCGTCCGTTGGAGGAGAACATTCACCCAGATCATTAAACTCCAGTATGTTCTGTGACACCGATGGGACCCGAGTGGAAAGCCACCTACGCTCCCTAGAGGAGGGGATGCTGAGAGCAGGCGTGGCACACAGGTGGTGGGGAGAGGGCGAAACCTATTCCAGACAGTATGGAGTCATAATAGCCAGTGTGGGCTTTGCACAAGGCAGATCCAAATTTGATTTCCAAATTTGCTAGTGGTTTTGTGACCCGAGGAACTTTTTTGTATTAGTCAGTGCGCACTAAAAAAAAAAGAGATTCAATGCAAGATATATAAATATATGTGAGTTTAAGAGACTGGCTTACAGGGACTTCCTGCAGTGAGGTGTGGAAAAGCACAAAAGGGCTGCCTGTGTGCAGAGATCTGAAGGAGCCAGTGGAAGGCTGAAGGCTTGGAGCTTGCTGTAGGGTGCTGTGCGAATTGCTATCAAGAGTCTGCACTGGACACCAGGAGATGACATCCAAGGTGACTGGTGCTCCTAGGAAGAAACAGAAGCAAGGCTTCTTTCCTTGTCTCCTTTTATATGATTCAGGCGACAATCCTGAGGGTGCCAATCTAATTCAGTTGGGCATTTCTTACTCAAATTGATACAATCCTTGACTATTATATTACATTTTTTATTTTAAAAGTATTTTATTTGGCACATGTAACGTAATACCTCTTTATCCTTTCTGGAGAATTCTTTTAAAGTTTGAAAAGTAACCTTCAAATTTGCTGTTTGTGTTAGCAGAGCACAGTGGTCTATGCCTGTAATCCTATCACTGTCTGAGGGACTGAGGTCGAAGGACTGTGAGTTTGAGCCCAGCCTGAGATGTTTTCAATTTAGCAAGACTCTGTCTCAAGATTAAAAAATAAATAAATAGAATTGGGGGTGTAGCTTAGCACAGAAGCTCTGCATTCAATCCCCCGTGCCCACTTTCCCATCAAACCCCCATGTTAACCAGGTGTGGTGGCACATGCCTCTAATCCCATCACTCTGGGAGACCAAGGTGGGAGGATTGTAAATTCAAGCCTAGTGTTAACTAGACTTTATCTTAAAATTAAAAGATAAAGAAAAGTAAAAAATAAAGAAAGGTGAAACCCTGGATTTAATCCCCAGTACCAGAACACACAAATGATCTTCCCCTCAAAAAACACAACAATAATGAAACAAAAAAAAGTTTCCTCATGGGCAAAATGAAGATAATAGAATTACAAGAGAATCAAATAGGAAGAGTAAAAATCCAGACATGCAAAAATTAGCCCTTTATTTTTAAAAACTTAATTTTTGACTTTGTCTTTGATCCGCCCCCTCTTTTTGGAGGCAGGGTCTGGCTATGCAGTACATGCTGGTCTTGAACTCACTATGTAGCCCATGCTCACCTTGAACTCACAGCAATCCTCCTGCCTCAGCCCCCTGAGTGCTGGGGTTATGGGTGTGGACTACCATGCCCGGCTCTTACTTTTCTGAGCCAGCAGACAGTCTTGGTTGTGCCGTCCACCGCGCATTCTCAAATGGTGCCCAAGAACTTGCAGGGATAGGGTGGACTGGGCATATCTGGTCCAGGACCACCTTCCTGTCCTCTTAGCCTGAGCGTGGGGCTTCTCTGCTGGCTCATGCTATGTCTGGAGCCCACAGTAAGGGCTGGTCGTCTTCTCAGCCCACTCCACCATAGGTGTTCTTTCCACCTTTCCCAACCTACCCCTTGCCAGAAAGCCTCCTTTCCTCAAGTTTTCTAACAAAGGTATTTGTTGCTAACTGCTTAGACTTCGTTTTGGGGATTAATCTTGTTTCAAACACAAAAACTGGAAAGACTTGCAGGCTGATTCTGCTATCTGCACAGTGTAGCCTACTTAGCACGGTGCTAGGAATACATGGACTCGATAAACTTAATGCAATAAAATTTATACTGATGGTTCAAATTTTCATCTCAGTATTTCTCCTTGTATATTTATTCTTTTACTTTTTTTTTTCTTTTTGTGGTACCGGGGATTGAACTCATGACCTTGTGCTCGTCAGGCAGGCGCTTATGCCGCTGAGCCAAATCCCCAGCCCTTGTATATTTATTCTTGAAATATTTCTTTTGTTTCTTTCATATTTTTCCTTCTTTACCTGTTCAGCATACTTTATTTGAGATTATCTGCTACAACAATTTGGAAGAAAGATGAACTCTGCTTTTAATTCTACTAAAAAAAATCCTACTAGTTCAATGAAATATGGTTTCAAATACAGACTTATTTTTAAAATTAAACTTGTTTTATTTAAATTTAAACACTTTGGAACCAGAAAAGACCTAGAATAGCAAAGGCAATTCTGAACAACAAAGGCAAGGCAGGAGGTATCACAATCCCTGACTTGAAATTATACTACAAAGCTACTGTGATAAAATCAGCATGGTACTGGTTAAAAAAAAAACAGACCTGAGGATTAGTGGAATAGATTAGAAGATACAATCACAACTACAAAGACACCCAGCCACCTTATCTTCAATAATGGGATCAAACACATTCACTGGAAGAAAGACAACCTCTTTAGTAAGTGTTCCTGGAAAAACTGGCTTTCCATATGCTGGAAACTAAAACTAGACCCAAGTCTATCATCATGCACTAAACTAAAGTAAAAATAAATCAAAGATCTAAATAATCAAAGCAGAAACTCTAAATCTGCAGGAAGACAAAGTAGGTAGAAATCTTGAAGACATAGAGAATTCATGAACAAAATCAAACTTTATGGGAAATACTTCACAGAATGAACAATTTGGATCTCGTCTTATTAAAAGTTTTTGCATGCCAAAAGAAATCTCCAAAAGAGGGAAAAAATCCATGAATTAGAAGAAAAAAACCTTAGCCAACTGTCCCTTGGATAAAGGACTCCTATCTATAACATATAAAGAATTTTTAAAAATCAGGTCCCCAAAATTCAAAGACCCAATCCAAAGATGGGCATCTGAGATGAATACACACTTCTCAGATGAAGAAATACAAATGGGAAATAAATATATGAAAAAATGTTCAGAATCATTAGTCATCAGAGAAATGCAAATTAAAACAATGCAGAGATTCCATCTCACTCCAGAAAGAATGGCCAAGATCAAGAAATCACCAAAAACAAATGCTGGAGGGGCTTTGGGGAAAAAGGATCCCTTCTCCATTGTTGGTGGGAGTGTAGGCTGGTGGAAATCAGTGTGGAGGTTCCTCAAAAAGCTACATTAGCGGTCCCATTCAACCCAGCTATCCTGCTTATGGGCATTTCCCCAGAATTGAAAACATCATACCATATATGTGATATATGTGATTCAGTGTTTATAGAAGCATGATTTTTAATAGCCAAATTTTGGAAACCACTGAAATGCCCATAAACTGAGGAATGGATAAAAAAGATGTAGTATTTTTTATACAATGGAGTACTACTCAGCTATAAAGAAGGATTGCCTCACAGCTGTTATAGGTAAATGGATGCGACTTAAAACCATACTCATAAGTAAATAAATCACACTCACATGTGCAAATACTGTATCCCTAGTGCAAGAAACTGAAAATGTAAGTAAGATCCAAAATCTAGATATTGTGAAATGGTAAGAAACTACTCAAAGGGGAAAAATAACTTGGCTAAGGGAAAGAAATTTGTGTATCTGATAAATTTGTGTATCTGATAGCTAAAATTATACTACTAATCCTATTAGTTCTTGGGAAAGAACAGTTAATATTCATATGAGTTGATCAATTTTTCAAGTCTATATCTGGTAATCTAAGCAATCTTTTGAAGATAACAATATGTGACACAACAACCATTGTTAAATTCCTATCATCTTGTTTTGAAAGCCTATATTGTTACTGTTTTGAGTTTTTTGTTGTTCTTGTAGTTGTTTGTATCTTTTGTTTTTTGTTTTTTCTGTTTTTCTCTTTAAAATAAATAAAATAAAATAAATTTAAACATTTTTATTAGTACTGTTTGCAGAACACGGTTACACTCATCATGAGGAGTTGGTACCTCCACTTAAAACATCTTAATTCTTTTTATTTCTCCTTCTCTACCTTGCCCTTCTTCCTTAATTTTTTGGGTCCTCTTCCCATTTCAACTACAGCTGTAAACCAATATCTAACAATCCAAGTCAATATCAGAACAATATGTTTTTATTCCCCTTTACATAATTTGTGGTTTGGAGGAGTCTTTTAATTGCTTCCTTTCCATTTTCCTGTTTATTAATCTATATGAGCTTGAATGCCCAACTCCCCATTTCAATAAGGACCTTTTTCTTGTTGATTGCTCCAAATCCATATTTATTTATTTACTTCCAAATCTCTATATAAATAAGAACATTTTCCTTTTCCAGTATACATTTAGCTGTATTTGTTAATATTTTCCAAATTGTAAAAGTAATCCACGCTCATAAAAAGAGCTGTGTCCCTCCCTTCTTTCATTCCAGTTTTTCCCCTCAGAAGAACAATTTTAGCAGCTTCCAGTACCCCAAATCATATGTAGACATGTACCAGAGGTTTTAGTTTTGTTTTTAAATTTTGAAAATATGGTATCATATCCTACGTGTCCTGCTGTGTGTGTGTGTGTGTGTGTGCGTGTGTGTGCATGTGTGTGTGTTACTGGGAACTGAACCCAAGGCCTTTGCATTCAACTATCCTGACCTTTAAAAACTTTCTAATCTAGAGACAAGAGTTTCACTACATCACTAAGTTGCCCAGGCTGGGCTTGAACTTGTGATCCTTTTGTATCGGCTCCCCAGAGTGCTGGGATTATAGGTGTATATCATCATGCCTGGTCCTTCCTTAAAAAACAAAACAAAACAGCTCAAGATTATGGGCATTTTTGCATGTTGGCAAATATTATGAGCTGAATTATGTTCTTCAGGTTTCATATGCTGAAGTCCTAACCCACTGTACCTGAGAATGTAATTGTGTTTGAAGACAGGATCTTTTAAGAAGTAATTAAGTTAGGCTGGAGATGTAGTTCAGTGGCTCAAGCGCTTGCCTGGTAAGCACAAGGTCATGAGTTCAATCCCCAGTATGTACAAAAATAGTAATTAAGTTAAAATGATGTCATCAGTGTGACTGGTGGCCTTATAGAGGAAGCTGGACACTGATGTTTAGAGTGGGAGACCAAGGAAAGGCCGTGGGAGAGAGAAGTCAGCCCTCTATAAGCCAAGGACAGAAGCAGCCATCCCTGGGAACTCCTCATCATAGATGTCTAGTTTCTAGAACTTGAGAAAATAAATTTCTGTTACTTAAGCCACCCAAAGCATTACTTCATTATGACAGATCTAGCAAAGTAATCCAGTAAATGTATACCTACTTGATTCTTTTTTAATAGTGACATGGTATTCTTTGTCATTACACACGTTATGAGAGAACATTATTATAAAGTATTTAACTGTTTTCCCACTGCCTCAAATCTGCTATATTGTAAACACTTCTATAATAAACGTCCTCATACATGTATATTTTGTACTCCTGTCACCTGCCACTGAATAATTTTTTTGAGCTGGGGTCTAAGTTAGCCAGACTGCTCTCAGACTCCCGGGTTTAAATGATTTGTTCAGCTCAGCCTCCTGAATAGCTGGAACTGCAGTGTGTGTCACCCAGCTCATCGGACAGATTCTTTTTCTTGAGACAGCCTGCCTCAGCCTCCCTAGCACTGACATTACAGATACGTGCTATCACGCCCAGCTCATCAGATAGATTCTTAATGATGGAATTTTTGTGTCAAAGGGTATGTATATTTAAAAATAAAATCTATATATTCCGAATCGTCCTTTAGAAAGGCTATGCCAGTATATACTACCACCAACATCTTATAGGATAGTCTATTTTCTCAAACCCACACAAATGTTAGGTATTGATAATACTTTTTTTTTTTTTTTTTTTTTTTTTTTTTTTTAGTACCGCGAATTGAACTCAGCTGAACCACTGAGCTAAATCCCCAGCCCCTATAATAAGAATGAAAAGTGTTATTGGGCTGGGGATTTAGCTCAGTGGTATAAGTACCTGCCTTGCAAGTGTGCGGTCGTGAGTTCAATCCCTGGTACTGCTAAAAAAACCCCCCAAAACTATAGGGCAGAGAATAGAATAGTATGAATAGTATGAAACACAGTATGTTTTGATTTTGATATGTTTTTATTTTTCTTTTTTTGGTACCAGGAATCAAACTCAGGTCCTTGTGCTTGTCAGGCAGGTACTTATGCCACTTATATCCTTGGCCATAGATATGTTTTTCTGATAACACTTTCCTACATGACTCTAATAAATTATTATTACGCTCAAATTTCTCTCCTTGTTCCCAAAAAGTCTTTTGCACTGGATCCAATCAAGAATCATGACTGAGTAGTGAGTCATGGTGGCACATGCCTGAAGTCACAGGGACAAGCGTGTACTACACAGAGAGTTCACAGCCATCCTGAATTACAACAGGAGGCCCTGACACTCTCTCTCTCTCTCTCTCTCTCTCTCTCTCTCTCTCTTCCTTTCTTTGGTACTGGGGATCAAACTCACAACCTCACACTTGCCAGGCAGGTACCATGTTGCTGAGCTATAATCCCTGCCCCCCTTTTTTGATACTGAGAATCAAACTCATGATTTTTGTGTTTGCCTGGCAGATGCTGTGCTGCTGAGCTATCTCCCCAGCCCTGAGATCCTGATTCCAAAGACCAAATCAAACCAAACAAAAAACTCAAATAGTCATGATTGCATTTAGTCATTTGGTCTCTGACTTTTTTTCCCTCCCAGCACCAGGTATTGAACCCAGAACTTTTGTGCTGTTTTTGAGAGAGAGTCTTAAATTGTATTTGGGGGTTGAATCCAAGGCATTCACACTGAACTACATCCCTAGGCTTAAAAAAATATTTTTTTGAGACAAAGTCTAGCTATGCAGTCCAGACTGACCTGGAACTCACAGTGATCCTCCACCATGCCGTCACTTTTTAAAGTTTTGAGTATCATGAACTTATGAATTTTTATATGTCCATTGTGTTTCCATTATAATCATTGTTGGTTGCTAAAATTGGCCAATGGATTCTCTATTCTCTCTGTTAATATTTCTTAAAAATTTAAAAAATAAATCTTATAGGTTAGAAAGTAGTAATTTCTCTGTAGTTTTAACATGTGGATCCTTGGTCAATAGTGATAGTGACCCCCTTTCATATTACCATCCACTTATATTTCTTACTCTGTGGATTCCCTGTTCATATCTCTTGTCCATTTTCCTATTGAAATATCTGTGTTTATACCAATTACCAAAACTCTTCTCAACAAGTTACCTGACTTCAGCTTCAATTCTTTCTTTTGATCATCTCCTGCTCTCAAATATGTTTATTAAGAGCTTATTGAGATTTAGAGGGTTTTTTTTAAAAAACCGCTTTTCTTCTATTTTGAAAATTATTGTTGCGGAGAAGAGACAAGATGGTGGACTGGTAGGTAGCAGGAGAGAGACCCTTTCTGAGAGAGACAGCTCAAATGCCAGAATAAAACACCCTGGAGAGACCCAAACAGAGAGAGATAGACTCTCACAACCCAGAAAGAAACTAAAGCGCAAAAACCCCCTCTAATATGAGGTCCTGGGGCTACTATTAGTGAAGATAAGATCAGTGAGCACGGTGCCCTCCTCAAGCCGCCTGAATTCTGCCCAACCTGAACAAGCGATCCGTGCCGAAGCGACTGGCTTGAGCTGCCAGAGCGCGGAGCTGAACAGCCCTGCATGCAGCTCACCGGGACCGGCACTGCACACGACCCACCCAGAGGCACCATGAATTCCCACCTCAGCCGCGCTGAAGTCGGAGGTCGGGCAGTCCAGCAGTTCTCGGGGACACAGTGAGTGATGAGAATAAGACCCTCCCACGGGAAAGGGGAAACCGACTGGATGACATGTTGGATTTGGGCAGGACAGCCCTAACTCCATAAGGAAGTGGCTTCAGCTGGTTACTCCCCTCGCCGAGCTGATTGGTGGAATCTGCTTGGACTAGGCCACGCCCCTGGCGGGGACCCAGTTACTTCCCTGAGATCAGTGCACACTGATGCAGTGAAGGCCTGCAAAGGTTGACTGGCCCAGAAGGGAGGAGCT